>CM041776.1:276028531-276092057 GCA_023374045.1 Limonium bicolor
ACTGGCTTTTGTTGGATTCAAAGATGAAGCTCTTCATATGGGAGGCCACAAAGGAGAGTTAAAACATTGCACACCAACTGAGGCAATGGTATTAGCATTGGAATTGGCAGTTCAAGGCGTGGTCCAAAGTGGCGACCAAGAATTCGGTTTTTAACTGATTCCAAGCAAATTGTAGAATATCTCACAAATGCCAACAACTCGAAACTGCCCTTACAAGTACAACTGATCCTTAGTCGTGTATTATCAATTTCAACATCATTTCGTTATGTAACTTGGTTTAGTATACCAAGATCTAACAATTAGTCAGCCCATTGTCTGGCTAATTTAACCCGGACTACAAAGCAGGTTAGTCAATGATCATCTGGTGATATACCGGAGCTAGTATCTAGGATATGTAACACTTAACTCACATCAATATACTGGTTTTTCAAAAAAAAGAAAGTGTTATAATTTTCATTTAAAAGTTAATTCCTAATTTCCTATCCTTTTCCACCATTCATCCCACCTTCTTTATCTGCATTTAAATGCTATTGTGAAATTAAAAAAAATGAACTTAAGTTATTCTAGGGGAAAATATATTCATTGTCTGAACTTTTAAAGTAAGTAACAAATAATTTAAAGTGAATAATTAAAATTTGAAGCAAATCGATGCGTTATATGGAGGTCAAATTTTCTACTAAAATTACATACAACAACCTCATGTTATATTATTTTTTATGCATTAACATTACATTGTTACTTTATAGTAATATTTAATAACTCTTCAATTATATAAATATTTGGGTTTTATTACATTTTATAAATTATATTGTTACATACTATTTTATTGTTTTATTATAGTTATATATATTTTTAATAATATATGAGTAATTAATGGAGCACTAATTTAGTGGTATTATGTAGCAACACAAAAATATCCTATAGGGCATGTTCTCAATAATAATCTAGCTACTAATAAGTTGGTTTGAAAAAAAATGACTAATAGTTGATCTTGAATCATTAAACATAAATAAATGAATGTGTACGGGACAAATATTAACTTTGTTAAAAAAAAGAATATTACTATTAGATCAGACTTAACGTTTAATTAACAAACATAAAATTCATAACACCCCATTTTGAACTCATCTCCATCTCTCTTATCCTCATTGCCTATTAAAAAAAAGGGAAATTTCACGGTATACCCCCGAGGTTTGAGCGAATTTTACGAGATGCCCCTGAGGTTTCATTTTTATTATGAGATACCCCTGAGGTTTCATTTTTTTACGATATACCCCTGAGGTTTCACTTTTATTACGATATACCCCCGAAGTTTCAATTTTATACGAGATGCCCCTCAGTTCAGATTCTGATATATTATATTTTTCATATCCTCATTTTACCCTCGCACAATATACCCCGCAATGATCTCACGGGTTTCTGGTTAAATTTTTAAAATTTTTAAATATGAACAAAATGCACATAAAAATTAAAGATCAATTAAAATTTTAATTCAATTTAATAAATACTAATAAAAGTATAAAAAAATTAGAATAAAAAATTTAAAATAAATAGAAATGACAAACAACAAAAAAATAATCTATTTAAAAAACTTATATTGTTACAAAATTTAAACAGTGGGTTAAAATCATAAATTATTTTTAACAATTATATTAAACGCAAGAAATTATAAATAATTTAATATTTATAGATAGAGTTTATTAACAAATATATTATTTGATATCAATAATCACAAGAAAAATGATTATATTTTATGATTTTAAACCACCGCTATAATAGTATCTATAAAAACCATAAAATAATGATTTCAAGAGTTTATTTTTCTAATTTAAAATAATGATTTTTGATATCAAATAATATAATCATTTCTTTTGTGATTATAGTATAAAAAACATAAAATTAATCATTTCTCATGTGATTATTGATATCGAATAATATTCGTTAATAAACTCTTACTATAATTGATAAAATTATTTCTTGTATTTAATATAATTGTTATAAAAATTTATGATTTTAAGCCACCGTTTAAATTATGTAACAATATAAGTTTTTTAAATAGATTATTTTTTTATTGTTTAGTCATTTCTATTTATTTTAAATTTTATGATTCTAATTTTTTTATTTTTTATTATACTTTTATTAATGTTTTTTAAATTGAATTAAAATTTAAATTGATCTTTAATTTTTATGTGCATTTTGTTCATATTTTACATTTTAAAAAATTTGACCATCAACCCGTGAAGTTATTGCAGGACATATGGTGTGTGGGTAAAATGTGGATATGAAAAATATAATATATCAAAATCTGAACTGAAGGGCATCTCGTATAAAATTGAAACCTCGGGGGTATATCGTAATAAAAGTGAAACCTCAGGGGTATATCGTAAAAAAAATGAAACCTCAGGGTATCTCGTAATAAAAATGAAACCTCAGGGGTATCTCGTAAAATTCGCTCAAACCTCGGAGGTATATCGTGAAATTTCCCAAAAAAAAACAACCTTTATATCTCTCCTAATTTTTCCCTTTTTCTCTCTTTCATAGAAAGGAGCCTTATGAAAGTGAGATTACAACACTGATATGGACAAAGTTAATAACATATGTTTTTGTAAGTTTTTAAAATTTTGAAATATTCTCACAAAGTTGGCCAAAACAGGACTTTATCAGGATAATTTGACCGACATATATTATTGAATTTTACATAAAAAGATGTTGGCCAATGGTATATAATTTACTTGTAAGAAATTGTCCGGGAAACTGGACTCTGCTGGTAGTAAGATCGAGAATATATTCTAGGATAATGGCAGAGTCTTACATCCATACTTGGAGGAGGAAGGTGGGATTGAATACAAATAATTAAATATACATAATACAAATCTATACAGAATTTTTATGTGGGGTCTGTTCCCCAACAGGTAATTAGATAATATAGAGGCAATTACTAAATAATACAAATCTGTATTGATTGAATAGACAAGATAATAAATCAGTTGTATAAACAATACTACTCTGTTTTGAGAATCAACTCCTCTTATTTCTTATAGTACTCCATTAGCAAAAGGAAAAAAAAAAACATCCGTAAAAGATCATTACAAATTTTTACAGTCGTAATAAAACTCAACAACAATCAAACTATGAGTACATCAATTATCGCAATCAAGAACTGCAATTAGGAACAAACTGAAACCTGACAAGCAGTTTGACATTAGAGAGCTTGTCCCCTTTCTTGTCAAACAGCTGGACAACCCTGATCCCCGGTTTTATCTCAGAAACTGGGAGGCAAGTTTGCCCTCCAAAATCATCCTTGTTCAACATGTCGTCCTCCCGAACCTCAAACCGAAGCAATGCCAGCTCAGGCACAGTTAATTTGAATGAAAATTCCTCATCCCAGATAGGTACCCAGTTGTCATGGATTACTTTTGTCTTCTTCTTATCACAGTCTTCTGGGACTCCCATTAGCCTCACCTGCCAGCCGTCGAAAAGGACAACATTAATTGAACATACAAATAAGATGTTGAAACTCAATCAATGTCGTTGTGGAAATAGCAGCAATTAGTAACCTTTGTGTAAAAATCAGGAGGGCAGTAAGCATCAAAATCGTCATGAGTTTGGCTATAATTAGTAGACCATCCATATCCCATGTAAACTCGAACCTGTGAAGGATAACATTCCACTGCTATGTTAGCTAGGAACTTTACTGCAAGGAAATGCTAAGTTAAGCTAACAATTTAAGTACTCATATTTAGTTAGACTGTAGCATTCACCTACCTTTAAAGTTTGCATCTCTCTCATAAGAGTGTTAGGGTCGAACACCTTGTTTTCAAGATGGAGTTCATGGTTCAATAAGAAACTAGGTTTCTTGATGTATCCGCACCCACCATTTGCTCTGAACATCCCGTGCATTACCCACAAAGCTTTACCGTATCCCTGTTATTTAATTAGAAAATGCTTCAGGGATCGCTTCTACCTATCTGATAGTAATATATTCTTGCAACATTAATGTTGCAAGGTGATTGTGAGTGTCCATATAGTTCTGTATTTTTTGGACGAGAAAATCTAAACAAAGCCAATCAAACCTGCATGTTGAAAGCAACCATTTGAGCTCCATGTGTCCAAGCAACCAGGGGCTGATAATTTGATGATCTAATACGGGTTCCGTTAGGGTACATACGGACAAAGTTTTTTATGGTAAACCTGCACATGTCAAGAACAATTTAATTAATGATGGCTTAAGTTGCAGCTATCCCAAAATCAAATGACAAGATATGTTATGACAATGACGAAATTAAGGCTTTTTCCTGTGTTTTCACCTCATAACATTTGTGGCGTAGTTTGAAATAGCCTTTTCAAATGCTCCTTCACTTAAATTTAGACATCGTGATGATTTTCCAAACCCAGTAGTATTATTCAGTGCTTGTTTCAATCCTTTCTTTGGCTTCCAAGATTGAATCACAATCAATTGCTTGTATTCTGGTTCATTTTCAAGAAATGAACCATAATATTCAATTTCCACTTTCTCAGAGCCACTAATTACAATATCATCATCATCATCATCTTCTAGTAATTGCTCATCCTCTTCCTCCTCCTCCAGTTCTTGAGAGGCATCTTCAGAATTAGTGTGTTCTTTAGGAGGATTGGCAAATATCAAAATTCGATGTTTCAATTCCTCTGGGGATGGAAGTTCTTCTAAATTGTCTGCAGGGTCCGTGTAGTACAACATATCTCCAAATATTTCCGTTACCATCTACACATTATAAAGACTCATATAACAAACAGAAAGTTACGTTGAATGTGCATGTATACTCTTGTTTCTTCATCTTATCAAGTGTTGGCAATATAAGAACTACCTTTGCCACTTTAGCTTGAAGGGTCGGGGTAAGATGATCTTCTAAATTGATTATCACAGGGTATGAGGATCTTTCAAAAGCATGATCCTTTATGGATGTTAGACACGTGGCAAAACTAACTGGAGTGGTTAAAGTCCTGAAATTGGTTAAACAACATTTATGCATTAAATGTTCCTCTATAATAACTTCATTATTGTATTTGTCTTTTAAAAGCTAGTTAGCTAGCTAGTAAAATTACCTTCCATGTACAACATTGATATTATCTTTGGAAGAATTAGGCCATAGGTCAAGCTCGATCACCCTAACACCTCTTTGCAGCGCCTTGATTATTGGCTCATCACTACAATCACTAAGTAGTTGATTGCCGGTGAGGTAGGAATTGTGACCTGTGAATATGAAATAGTGTTGCAATGGAGCAGTCATATCGTGGTGCACCTAATTAAAGATCAGAAGAAATTAATGACACTTTTTAGATGGATATTTAATAGAGCTGATTAGAGGGAAATGATGAAGTAAGACATTATGCATCTATATAGTTCGGTGTTGATTCATTTTCGAAACATGGCAATGATAAGAACCGGTTTAAATTGAATACTTAGATTAAGATTTTTTTTTAAACCAAGAATACCTAGATTAAGATTTCATGAATGAACTAGGATACCTAAATGTCTTCAATGTCAATGTGGTTAAGCCTAATTCACAATATACACTTGAGCTATAATAAAGTTACTTCACAAGATTGATGTGTTAGTTTCGGGTGGAGTCGGAAAGTTTTTTTTTCTTTTGGGGGGGCGATTTTTTTAAATTTGAATAACAAAAAAAAAATATTTTAAATTTTAAATTAATATTCAAATTTAATATTATAGTAAGGAAAATATATGTAATTATAATTTAAAAGATCAAACTAGGCATTAGATTTTATACAAAATTAAATAGCAACATGTAGATTAATATATAAAGAAGTAAAATTAAATCACATTCTATATACTCAACCCTATCCAAAATGTAAGTTGTTTTAGCTTTTTATTACAATTTTTTTTTTCAAAAAATTATGTAGCCTAAACTATATGTCAATGACTATAATAATTAATATAGAATAATAGTTAGTACATTTATAAATAAATTTTACCATAAATTATTTTGGGTAAATCTGGTTTTAAATCAATTTTATAAAGTTTGTAATAAAAAAAAGCTAAACGCTTGTAGATTCAATAAGGGTAGATGATTACTAAGACTTACATAATAATCAATTTTTTAAAAACTAAAATACTAGAATAAGATTATTAAGAGTTTTTTTCATCCAATATACACTAAAATGATTTTTTATAATATAAATTTAAGATAAATATTGTTAGTAGTAAAAATTTAATATATCATATGAACCAAAGAAACATTATATAAAATATTAGGGGGCAAACAAAAATTAATTAGAATAAATAAGATATATAACCAAAAAATCAAAACTAAAATCAATATGTATGCGGGAGAGTTGAGCCAGCCGCCCGTCTTTGCCACTGGTTAGTTTGACCCCATAAATTTGACTATTAATGGGTAATCCATCCAACATTCAGGATTCATCTCCTTTCTTTTCAAATCGACCAACTTTCTTTCGTTCAAATCTTCTTCTTTATTTATAGAAGAAGTATCGTAGCTGGATCAAATCTTTAAAACTAATTAAGTGCAAATTCGCTACTCATTTAAATGCGAAAATAAAATGTAAAAATGCCATGATTCTTTATGTAAAGTATAATTAGTTTTAAAATTAGATCAAAATATACAATTTATCTCAAAAATCAATCATAATTCAAACTTAAATATTTTTTTTAAATTAGTTGCAGCTAGGTTTATAATAGTAATTAAGATGATAACAACATATTATTCATGACAGGTTTTAGATCGAGTTTTGATGACTCCGATACATTACCAAATACGCCAACTATACGTGCATCAGCCAGCGAGATCAATCGATCTTCTAGTGTAGTTGCAAGAGGAAAAGATGACACAAAAAGCGCGGGAGATTTCTGTTTTCAGTTGAGGGAAATGGGTAATGAGGTAGTTAGAAAGGAGCTAGAGAAGACAAAATTAACCTCGGTATGAATGGGTCCATTGAGATCATTATCAAACAAGTATTGGAAGAATTCATGATTCGTGACAGCATCCTCGCGCGCCTCACTGCGTTGACAAATCAGGTCAACAATCCGCTCCGACTCAGATTCATGCTCCTCCTGGACTTCCATAAGGAAACGACGGAGCTGATCCGTTGACATGAGGGCTGCTGCACTAGCGTCGACGACATCGTCTTCTCCAGTGGTAGGATCGGCGAAGTAGGCTTGTAGCACATCCGCTAGTTGCTGCACTTGGCTGAGCTTGAACATCTGATGAGTACTCTTCATTTCTCCATGTTCCATTGGTATCTCAAGTGTGGTGTGGGTTTTCAGTTTTGGGATATCGATCGATCGATCGATCGGAAAGAAAAATCCAAGGTTGAATGGGTTTAATTGTTTAGGGATGTTGTGATAAGGAAGGAGAGCGGGCGCGGACCTTTCGTACGTCTTAATTGGTGGACGTTACCGTGCCAATTAACTTCATGTGTTTCTTTCTAAATAAGCTATAGCGGTTCAGGAAGTTTTCAATATGAATGTCCCCATTCTTTTGCATGCTATAATCTAGCTGATGTCAGTTGTAGCTGAAAGTTAGAAAAAATAGAGGAAAACAATAGTTGATATGATAATTGATGTATGTGACATACAGAGACAATAAACTAGCTGATCAAATAACCCGGTGCAAAAGAATGGGACCTCAGAGCTAAATCGTTAACTTGTTAAAGACTTTTTCAGTTGAAGTTTAAGAATGAAAAAATGACACCCAAACTAATTAAGTTAATGAGGAGTAATTAATCTGGCTGTTTCATTGAGTTATATTAATGTTTGATCAGCTGAGATGTGCCGTGGTTGGGTTAAATTGAAAACATAAGATTGGTACGTATGAACAGGCTAGCAGGAGGAAGTTGTTGCTAATATCATCATCATGCAGAAGAGATGGCTTGGTTGGGCACCTCTTTTACATATTTTTTTTTCATTCCCTAGCTAGTATCGTGAAATTATATGTACAATTAATTACTTTGTATCTTGAATTGAAATCAATGTTACGGAAGCGACTGTGTAAGAGAGTAAATTATTGTACTAGAAAATCACTCCGTACAGGAAAATTCCCAGGTCGTGGTAGGGTCATAATGGTCCCGCTTAAGAACCACTTCCTTAGACAGAATTTTCTGACTATAATTTCTTAACACAATAAAGCACTACAAAATTACCCACAATAGCTGCTAAATAAAGCTATAAAAGGGACACCGGAATTTACGAGGTTCAGCCAATTTGCCTACTTCCTCGGACACTACCAGAAATCTCTTATTTATACTTTAAGAGATATAGAGAGAAAAGATTACAATTTAGCATTCAGAAGAAATTACTAATTGTTGGGATGAGATAAGAAGTGAGGTGAGCACTTCCTTTATAACAAAGGAAGTGCCCCTTTGTTTCCCCTCTCGATGTGGGATGAAACCACATCTCACAATTCTCCACCTTGGTTTATCCCACTAACCAAAATAAACTCTCTTACAAACCTACTTGATAGTGTCTACAATTGCGTCTTTAGGCGCCATCTTCAATATGCAGGATGTTGGTCAAGTTCAAGCAATGTTTGAACTTGACTGCGGTCACCACCTTGGTCATCATGTCTGCAGGATTCTCTGTCGTCCGGATTTTCTGAACAAGAATATCCCCTTCTTCGAGTATCTCCTGCACAAAGTGATAGCGAACATCAATATGCTTCGTCCTTGCATGATAGACTTGATTCTTTGCTAAATGAATAGCACTTTGATTGTCACAGTGCACCGTGATGTGTCTCTGACCAACTCCCAAGTCTTTAAGCAACCCATGAAGCCAAATACCTTCCTTCACAGCCTCTGTCTGAGCCATGTACTCCGCCTCAATCGTAGACAAAGCAACTGTAGACTGCAAGGTAGATTTCCAACTTACTGGTGCCTTGGCTAAAGTAAACAAGTAACCAGTAGTAGATCGTCGCTTATCCATATCACCAGCATAGTCGGAATCACAATACCCAACCATATCTTGACCACCTTTAACATCCCGCTCAAATAGCAGGCCAACATCTATAGTACCTTTAATATACCGTAGAATCCATTTCACAGCATGCCAATGACCTCTGCCAGGGTCCTGCATATACCTGCTCACTACTCCAACTGCTTGTGAAATGTCGGGTCTCGTACACACCATGGCATACATTAAGCCACCAACTGCATTCGCATATGGGACTCATGCCATATATTCTCGCTCCTCTTTGGTCTTAGGAGATAACTGGGCACTTAGCTTCAAATGAGGTGCAAGCGGGGTACTCACAACCTTTGAATTAGCGTGCATGCCAAAACGTTGTAGCACCTTCTTCAAGTATTGTTTCGGAGTTAATTGGAGCTTGACACTCCTTCTGTCTCTGCTAATCTCCGGTCTTAGGAGATAATTGGGCACTTAGCTTCAAATGAGGTGCAAGCGGGGTACTCACAACCTTTGAATCAGCGTGCATGCCAAAACGTTGTAGCACCTTCTTCAAGTATTGCTTCTGAGTTAATTAGAGCTTGCCACTCCTTCTGTCTCTGCTAATCTCCGGTCTTAGGAGATAACTGGGCACTTAGCTTCAAATGAGGTGCAAGCGGGGTACTCACAACCTTTGAATCAGCGTGCATGCCAAAACGTTGTAGCACCTTCTTCAAGTATTGCTTCTGAGTTAATTAGAGCTTGCCACTCCTTCTGTCTCTGCTAATCTCCGGTCTTAGGAGATAACTGGGCACTTAGCTTCAAATGAGGTGCAAGCGGGGTACTCACAACCTTTGAATCAGCGTGCATGCCAAAACGTTGTAGCACCTTCTTCAAGTATTGCTTCTGAGTTAATTGGAGCTTGCCACTCCTTCTGTCTCTGCTAATCTCCATCCCAAGAATCTTCTTGGCTTCTCCTAAGTCTTTCATCTCAAACTCTTATGCTAACTGAGCCTTCAATCTATCAATCTCTGACTGATTCTTTGAAGCTATTAGCATGTCATCAACGTACAAGAGTAGGTAGATGTAAGACCCATCATGTAGCTTGTGCAAATATACACAATTTTCATATTTGCTTCTTGTGTACCTCTGCCCTTTCATAAACAAATCAAATCGTTTGTATCATTCATTACAAAAACAAAACCATTTACCAACGAAAGCCTATCCCAACGGACTTAATTTTCTGTTGGGATAGTTGATTTTTTAGAATGCGGTGCAAGGTCTTATATTTACGGATATAACTTCTGTTGGCATAGCAGATTCACGGTGAGGTTTTATCTCCACAGATTTATCTTTCATTGGCATAACACCTTGAAAAAAAATAACACCCGTTTTAACAGTTCTGGCGCGCGATGAAAAAGAGCTACTCCCTCCGTCCTGAATTGACCGACCTGTTTACTATTTAGACATGTCGTTTGACTTCAGTTTTTAACATATAAGATAAATTAATTTTGAAAATTTAAGTTTTGCATATGATTCCTTACATGATAAACTATATGTTACAAAATTTAGTTTTATAAAATTATTTTATCTTATATGTTTAATATTGAAGTGGAAAAACGTGTCATAAAGCAAACAAGACGGTCAATTCAGGACGGAGGGAGTAATAGGCTAGGGTTAATTGTAGAAGGAAACTCAGAAAGTGAAACAGGGAGAAGAAATCAGTGGCGCGCAAATTTCAGCCACCAGCCACGGTAAGTCGCTAGCTTCATCCTCCGATTTTCCAATCTTCTTAATCGTACCAGACCACTCTTCCAATCTTCTCAAACTTATGCTGGTATGGTTTCTTCTGCTTTAACTAGAAGAATCCACTCTCACGGTTGTATCCCACTTCCTCGGTGTCGGCCAGCGGGAGTAGAACCTTCAGTAAGGCGATTTCTTTATCCCTTTATCTTGAGATTTCTTCTTGCAGAGGTCTAAATTGTTGTTTGCTATTTCAAAGTATTGTGCGTCATTCAATTCAAGCTGGTGCCCGCTTTTTTGTATATCTACGCATGAGCTTAAGGGTATCATCACTGGATCTTTTCTGTTTGTCTACTTTCCATGTTCTGATGAGTTTATCAGTAGGCTCAATCTTGACCAATTACTTATGAGATTCAAATCAAAGTGAAGAACAAAATCTAGGGTTTTTCACACTCATCCTCGGCATTACAATCTCCTTTTTAAGGATTTGTATCAATGTAGAAAAATCACTGACTTGAAGATTAATAATTTTCCTTTGAGCGCTTATTACACACAGATACTAAGTAACAAAGATGAGAGATCTTGAGATAGATATAGGAACGATGTATATGATTAAAAAAGTTGTATTGCTTCTATTTGTACTTGTATATACCCTATGAAGCAGCAACAAATAGATATAGATATAGGAACAATGTATATGATTAAAAAAGTTGTATTGTTTCTATTTATACTTCTATTTATACTTCTAATTATACTTGCTCTCCTCATCAGTATTTTATTTTACAAGAAGCAGCAGCAGTAGATGTCCCAAACTCAGGAATTTTAAACAAAACTGGCTATCAGATTTTGATTGCTTTTTAAAATAAGCAGTCTATTTTTTTCGTTTATTGTCACTTTCTTTGTTTTTTATTTACTTAATCCCATTGGGATATGACCAAATCACAGCAATCAACAAACCCTTGGGTATTTAGTTACTCTAAAGTGGCTAGTCATGTCATCTTACATCATTCAGCACTAGTATCAATGTTTAGGTTCCATTAGATCATCAAATGATAAGACTAAAGGCTATATCTGTATATATTTTTGTTATTGTCATAAGGGAAGTGTTGCACATTAGTACGTACAATCTATACCTCCCTCAACCACAACCAACCAGCACCTTCGCCTCACCATGTCAACAACCAGTAAGACCGCCACCACCCCTCATTCTACATCTACATCCATCTTCCTTCTAAATCTCTTTGAATACTACGCTCTCCCCCTCTAGATCTAAATCACTACACCTCAGCCACACTAATAAGCAAATATGTTTTTTTTTTCAAAATCAGTAGTAGGAGCATGTTAATTTGTTTTGAACCATCAGTTTGTATTCAGATTATTATATTTATGTGTTTGGATATGCATTAAGCTTGCAACAGTATTTAGTTATGGAAAATTCTTTACCTAAATCAGTTGTATTCAGATTACATGGAGATATTTTATTATCTTTCGATAAGCATAAGCTTGGAGCAATTACTTAATAATGCCAATTACTTTCACTTGATCAGTTTTTATGGAGATTACATGGAGCTTTTATAGTCTTTTGATGAATCGAATTTGGCTTTATTATTTTCTAACAATATAGTATCTACAAAAAGATTATTGTTTTGCTGCTGGTGCTTGTTTGTTCATGTCACTTCTGTCTCCCTGTGTATTTGGATATAAAACAAAGTGATGTCGTAGCTTTCACACAAACTTATGCATAAATATTTCGGAAACATTAATATATCTTTATTGTTAGTTGCTGGTAGGGATTAGGTTATTGGAAGAAAGTATTGTTAATGGATACAAGTTGGACTCTTAAACCAAAAACATCAAGAGAATTCAATAATGATGCTTGTGCATTGGTGGATTGTCTCTTTGAAGGGAAACCTGAGGAGTCAAAGATAAAATGTCCTTGTCAGAAGTGTATTACTCTATTCTACCGTTCAAAAACAGTAGTGTTTGAACATTTACTAGGTCAAGGATTTATGAAAAATCTTAATATTGACAAATGGATAAGTGATGAAGATATGATGCGTGCCTCAACCATTGGCATTTCTCATGCGGCAACTACCATCTCTGACCATGGTATTATGGATCTTTTACACGACATCGGTCAACCAATGATGAGAACCGATGAAATGAATGAAATGGAAGATGTCCATATTTGTGATGTACAAGGTAGTCCTCCACCACCAACACCATCAAATGCAGAGAACAAATTCTATACCGTGGCTGCATTGATTGGGTTGCATTTTCATTTTATCTGACTAGTATATGTGTTGTATGGTGATGTTTCCGTCTTTGTATTGTTGTGTAGCATATTAGTGAGATAAATAAAGTGAACAAGGGCAAGAGCAAGGAGCCTCACACAGCAGGATCAAAGACATTTGCACGATCAATTCATGAGGAGGTGAATTCTTTAATATATTGTTTCAAATATCATTTTGATGGGACTGCTTTCAATATGAATGTCCATCACTTATTCTTTTTATCTTGTTAAATAAAAATCTGTAGAAAAAAAATGGTGATCCCCCATCTCGTGCTGCTCTTTACATCAAAACTCGTTACAGCAAAAGAATGGGAGATTATGTGACACCAGAGGTTGCAGCAATTGCGGTATTATAATTTGATAATTTTTATGCTATTTGATTACAACTAGTGTGATAAAAGTTACAACTTGTAATTTTGCATTTATGCAGGAAGCAATGAAGGCTGACCTTGAAGCTAGTGGCTCTACACAATCTAAAGGAGAAAAGATAAACTGGAAAGATGATATCTACTCAAAACATAAACGACCAGAGAAGAAAGGTCGTGTGAGGTGCATGGGAAAGTTGATGCTATCCAATGGAGCATGTTCTTCAAATTCAACAACGGAGGAGGTGCGTCAAAAGGTAGTGGATTTATTGTACAAAATGGTCTTCCGCTTAGCGGATGTGGTCAAGGATTTGCATCCAAGCTTCTCTGTACAAAAGTTACTTGAAGATAATGGAATTGTCCAGGTAGGCAACAAATTATTATCTCAATTTCTTTGCTGTGTCTGGTCCACGTTGAGAATTAATACATATCTCTCTCACTGCCCATTTCTTCTTCCCATCTGTTCAAACTTAAATTGTTATGAGCTACAGAATTCTGGTTGAACTCATACAAACTCAAAGAAAAGTCATTCCTAAACATCTCATAATAAAATCTGCAGCTGTAACTTTAGAAATTTAATCACTGATTGTTTTCTAAAACATAGATAGTAGTCTAATATATATCTCTCTCGCTACCCATTGATATCTGCTTAAGTTACTCTTCCTCCACCTCATATATATGGCCTTCTAGCACCTATTATAATGGTGCAGCAACCACTCTGATAAAATCTAAGGAATCTAGAGAAGATATAGTGACGAGAATAAAGGGTATAGTGTGGTAAAATGTAAACAGAATGTAAACAGCCTACTAACGGTCACTGGTACACAAGATTAAACAGAGGCATAGTGTGGGAACCATAGGTTAATTATAATACCCGTTTGTGTTTACCTTCTGTTATACACCCCTTATTTTGTATCTACTTGCACAGCAAGCAAGGTGCTGTTACGATCAAAAATCTACAAAATGTTTTAAAGATTTAAGCATTAATAGTTGCTACCTGCCCAGGCCTGTTTAAATGCTCAAGCTCTTACAGTCTCCATCACTCATCATGGTTACTTCCTACCTGTATTCATTACAAATTTTCTGCTTCTGAGTTTTTCTACCATAAATAGAGCTTCAGTTCATCTTGGAAAAGATAGTGACGAGAATAAAGGGAAACATCTTGTATTCACTATATTTCTGAGAGGAAACTTTGACTGTACAGATAATACCAACTATACAGAGGCATACATCTCTCATTTTTCTTGTCTGCTGAAAATAAAACTGAACCTGTTTTATAACTAATGACTTCCTAAACAGAATGTAAACAACCTACTAACGGTCACTAGTACACAAGATTAAACAGAGGCGTAGTGTGGTAATATGTGCAGCTAGAAATATCTTAACGCTCCATTATTGTCTTCATTGCTCTTGATTCTACTACTATTTCTCTTCTCTACTGCCACGTGATCTTCAACACGTAGTGTTGGTTTGTTTTCTTATTTTTTTAAGCAGTAGCGGTGGTTGTTAACATACATTCAATCTCAAATGAAATATGTTAGGACAATAATTCAGGAGAAGCGGCTGCTTTGATTGTTTGCTAGTATGACTTAATTAGGTTATTACTTTGTTTCATTCGTAGATAATCTGTTTTATTCAAATAAGTGGCTAGCTGTTGTAAGGTAAAGATTAAAATTTCAGTCTCGTATTGGTGTGTTCACATGTGAAGGAAGTTTTATATTGGGATTGCTTTAAGTTACTCATATGCTAGTGTGTCTTAACTAAAATTACTTGTTTCCATCAGGTTCTAATGGGTGCTAGTGGTAATCAACAATCTCCATCTCCAAGTACTCCAGATAGTGTAACACGTTGAAAGGAAGATAGTGTCATTGCTGGAATGAAGACTTTTTGGATGAAGTGGAAACTTCAAAATGAAACAATGTACTAGATGAAAACTTTATATTTTGTATTAAAAGCTAAAATCAAAACTTTTGTTCAGCTTGTTGCGCTGTAAACAACTAGATTTTTCAATCTAGTGTGACTTTTTCAATCTAGTGTGACTTTTTCATCTTGTTAGGTTGTATCAACTCTTTGAATATATGTTATGTGATTGAACTAGGTGTACAATGTTTGAGTACATCTATTTCTGAAGGTTGTTTACAACCAAGTCTACAAAGGTGTTACATGTTTCTTATACTCTAAAAAATAGGTCGGAAAAGGTAAAAATAGGTAAGATTATATCGTACTTCGTACAGTTTTTACCAACGGAAAAATATGTAGGCATAGGTATATAACTTTACCCCACGGTTTTGTCCATTGCTATAGGTGTGCATTTTTACCCATGGATAGTTCCGTTGCTATAAGTGTGCACTTTTACCCACGGATAGATCCGTTGCTATATGTGTGTTCAGGTTATTATATACGACAGTTTTACAAAGGTCTTTAGCAATGGACAAACCGTTGGCATAGGCTTTAACCTCTACTCCAACGGATTATTTAACTGTTGGTATAGGGAAATACCCATGGTATCTGTGTCAACGGAATTTTGTCCGTTGGAGTAGCCTTTTCATACCTATACCAACGGATTTTTGGACTATGCCAATGGAAATTTTCCGTTGGTAAATGGCATTTTTTTGTAGTGATTGCCTTGGAGACTGCTTCAGCCCGTACAATGATTTGTTCAACCTACAAACCCAATCTTCTTTACCATGAACCTTAAATCCTTCTGGTTGAGTCATATAGATCTCTTCCTCCAGTTTGCCATGTAAGAACGCGGTCTTTACATCAAGTTGGGCTAATTCCAAATTCAGCTCAGCTACTAACACCAACAGAATTCTGATGGAGGAATGTTTCACTACTGGAGAAAATACCTCATGGTAATCAATTCCCTCCTTCTGTGCGTACCCTTTGGCCACTAGCCTAGCCTTGTAGCGGACACTGTTTTCACCTGAAGTTCCTTCTTTCTTTGCAAACACCCATTTGCAATCAATTGTCTTCTTGCCCTTTGGTAGTTGTGCCAACTTCCACGTGTTGTTCTTGTGAAGAGAATTCATTTCTTCTTCCATGGCACCTTTCCACTCCTTACTTTCCGAGTTTTGATTTGCTTCTTGGAAAGTCGGTGGTACCCCTTCATCTACAACTGGAAGTGCATAAGCCACCATATCCGCATAACGAGCAGGTTTGCGGATCTCTCTTCTGGGTCTTTCTTCTGCAATCGGATCTGATTCTGCTGTTGGGGCTTCCTCATTTGAATCATCTACTCCTTGAGAGTCACTATCATCTCCAACCAATGGGTTTACAAATATCTCCTTCTCGAACTCTACCTTCTTTGGTGCTTTCTCCACCTGCTACTGAGTTCCCTCTGTCTGGATGGAGTCTACTGTCACCTTCTGCCACAACGCAGATTCATCAAAGGTAACATCTCTGCTAATGATTGTCTTCTTTGCTTCTAGACACCACAACCGATATCCCTTTACCCTAGACACAATCCCCATAAAATAGAGCCTTCTTTGCCCTTGGGTCTAATTTTGATTCCTTCACATGGTAGTAAGCCACAGAACCAAACAATCACAAAGAACTATAATCAGTAGCTGGTTTTCCAGACCATTCCTCAAGCGGTGTCTTTCCACCAATAGCCGACGACGGTAACCGGTTCACAATATGGCTGCAATATGTTACCGCCTCTGCCTAAAATTGTCTACCCAGCCCAGCATTTGACAACATGCACCGAACCTTCTCCAGCAATGTTCGGTTCATTCGCTCCGCCACTCCATTCTGTTGCGGTGTTTCCCTGACTGTGAAGTGTCGGATGATTCCCGCGTCTTTGCAAACCTTCAAGAATGGATCACTCTTGTACTCTCCCCCATTATCTGTCTGGAGATACTTGATCTTACGACCTGTTTGCGTTTTGACCGTCTTCTTCCATGTTAGGAAGATCCCCATCACTTCATCCTTAGTCTTCATGGCATACACCCAAACCCTTTGAGAAAAATCATCCACGAAGGTCACAAAGTAGCGGTTTCCACCCAAGGAAGGTGTCTTGGCGGGTCCCCAAACGTCAGAATGGACATAATCCAAAATACCCTTTGTATTATGGATGACAGTGCCAAACTTCAATCTCTTTTGCTTCCCGAGAACGCAATGCTCACAAAAGTTTATTTTACAAGACTTCACACCTTTCAGCAATCCCTACTTTGCAAGAATCTGTAAGGATTTCTCTCCAGCATGCCCCAATCGCATGTGCCACAACTGAGAGTCACTGTTCTCCTTGGGAGCCGACACAACTGCTGCTGTTCCTACTACTGTACTCCCCTCGTAGTAATACAAATTACTCCTTCTGGTGCCTTTTATCACCGTCAATGCTCTAGAAATGACCTTTAGAACCTCATCTTTAGCGGCCCATGCGAATCCTTTCGACTCCAATTGTCCTAGAGAAATGAGATTTTTGGTCAAGTTTGGAACATGCCGAACTTCTTTTAAAACTCTGGTTGATCCTTCATGGTTCTTCAACTTGATTGAGCCTATACCAATTGTTTTGCATGGGCTATTGTCTCCCATCAAAACGGTTCCACCCTTTAGTTCTTTGTAATCAAAGAATCAATCTCGAATGGGTGACATATGGTAGGTTGCTCCTGAATCCAAAATCCACTCATCCTGGTTAATCGTTGAAGTCGATGCCACCAATGATAGTCCTGTTCCATCGTTGTCGTATTCAGCTACACATGCGTCTTGAACAGCCTTGCCTTTCTTCTGTTTTGGACAGTCCTTCTTACAGTGTCCCTTTTCTCGACAAAGGGCGCATTCATCTTTCCCAAGCTTGTCTTTCGGTTTTGACCATCCTTTTCTTCCCCTTTCTCTGAGCGGAAGAACGATCTCTCATCACTAATGCTTCTGCTGCTTCATCAGTACCAACCCTCTTTTCTTTTCTTCTCAATTCATGGTTGTACAGTGTTGCAGTGACATCCTTCAAAGAGACATCGTCCTTCCTATGGAGTAGAGTTGTTTCCAGAAACTCATACTCATGAGGAAGAGATCCCAGTAACATTAAGGCCAAGTCTTCATCATTGAATGTCACATCCAAGTTTACCAAATCAGCTACTAGTTGATTGAAACTGGTGATGTGGTTATTCATTGTGGTCCCCGAAACATAAGAAAAGCGGAATAGTCTTTTCTTCATAAAAAGCTTATTCTGACTACTCTTCTTCATGAATTTTTCCTTCAATGCCCTCCACAATTTCCATGCAGATTTTTCTTTAGAGAACGCATATTTTTGTTCTCTCGACAGGCAGGAGCGAATTGTACCACAAGCTGCTCGATTCATGGCCTCCCATTCCTTCTCTTGAATGTCTTCCGGTCTTGTCTCTTCAATGGCGATGTCAAGACCTTGCTGAAAGAGAGCGTCTTGGACTTCGCATTGCCACATGCCGAAATGGCCCGTACCATCAAATGTCTCCACCGAAAACTTAGCATTACTCATCACCCTTCTTGTCCAAATCGATGACGAGGAAGTTGATGACACTGTCTCCGGGGTCTTTAATTTGGGATCCTCCATTTCTACGACGTATCAGCTGAACAAAGGAACGCTTTTCTGATGTGGAAGATCAGCCTAGCTGCAACTACAGAGCATACTAAGATAGAACCTTGGCTCTGATACCACTTGTTGCGGAAGCGACTGGGTAAGAGAGTAAATTATTGTACTAGAAAATCACTCCGTACAGGAAAATTCTCAGGTCGTGGTAGGGTCACAATGGTCCCGCTTAAGAACCACTTCCTGACAAATTTTCTGACTGTAATTTCTTAGCACAATAAAGCACTACAAAATTACCCACAATAGCTGCTAAATAAAGCTATAAAAGGGACATCGGAATTTTACGAGGTTCAGCCAATTTGTCTACTTTCTCGGACACTACCAAAAATCTCTTATTTATACTTTAAGAGATATAGAGAGAAGAGATTACAATTTAGCATTAAGAAGAAATTACTAATTGTTGGGATGAGATAAGAAGTGAGGTGAGCACTTTCTTTTATAACAAAGGAAGTGCCCCTTTGTTTTGTCTACTCTCGATGTGGGATGAAACCACGTCTCACAATCAGTTGTGTCTTGCATTTAAGGGAAAAGAGTCAGAAATGACCCCAAGAAACTGAACTGAATTGTGACGAAAAGGAAATCAATCCCTAAATGGTTTAAATAACACATAATCAGTTATCCTCTTGTTTTACTTTTATAGTCACGTACTACGTCTTGTAAATTTTTTTGAGAAAATGCGGCTGAGAATTAAGGAAGTGCGCATTCATTACTTTAGGCCAGTGGGACGAAAAGAAATCAATCACTAAATGGTTTTTCATAGTTCTATGTCTCTTTTCTGATTGTATTATGGTCTGACTGTTATTCAGCTATACAATCTGCGGAAATATAACTAGGCTCGCTTAATGCTTCCGGGTAGACTACACTAGGATGGTGCGGGGTCCAGTTTGATTCTTGTTAATTTGTCAGCTCATGTTTGTTCATGTAAGATCATGTCATGATGTTCCAGGTTTTGTTATTTTATTTCTTCTGTCACAAGACGTTTGCAATTAAACGAATAAGTAATAATTAAAAAGAATGCGCGCAAGCAAACTCATTGACATAGATCAACGTACGTAACGTTATAAAAACCCATTATACATCAACTAAGTATCTCAATCAAGAACCATTAATTATTAGGAACAAACTGAAATCTCATAAGCAGTTTGACGTTGGGGAGTTTCTCCCCTTTCTTGTCGAACAATTGGACAGCTCTGATCCCTGGTTTTATTTCAGAAACAGGCAAGCAAGTTTGTCCTCCAAAATCATCCTTGCTGAACCTGTCATATTCCCGAACCTCAAACCGAAGCAATGCCAGCTCAGGCACAGTTAATTCGAACGAGAACTCCTCATCCCAGATTGGTACCCAGTTGTCATGGATTACCTTAGTTTTGTTCTTGTCACAGTCTGTAGGGACTCCTTGTAATCTCAACTGGCAATCATGCATGCATGCATTTAAAAAAGAAGAGTAAAGATAATTTTGAATCCATTACAAGGTAGGTACTAATAATACATCTTGAATTAAACTTTCTCCATTTATGTGGGAATTTACAAATTACTAACCTTTATGTAAAAATCTGGGGGAGAGTATGCATCGAAACCATGAGTCTCACTATTATGCTTCCATCCTTCTCCCATGTAAACTTGAATCTATATATGCAAGAACATTCGACTACTATATATCTTAGTATATAGCTAGGGAACGGAAAATAGTTCAGTTGAACTGATCAAAAAGTACGTACGTAATATTTACCTTTAAGGTTGTCTTCACACCATTATGAGCTTTAGGGTCAAACATGTAATTTTCAAGATGTGGTTCGTTGTTCAACAAGAAGTTTGGTTTCTTGATGTATCCACACCCACCGTTTGCTTTGAACATCCCGTGCATCAACCATAGAGCTTTATCATACCCCTGCCACCGTTTTACAAAGGGCTTTGAAGTAATTACAAAATGATTATGAATCGGATGGACATTAAATTAAATTGTGGGATCGAGTAAATACATGCATGCATGATATGAATGTCTAATCTTAAAATTGAAACAAACCTGCATGTTGAATGCAACCATTTGAGCTCCATGAGTCCAAGCAACCATAGGTTGATAATTTGATGATTTAATACGCATTCCTTTAGGATACATACGAATAAAGTTGTTTGGTGTGAACCTGCACACGTCCAAAAGATAATGGCTTGGATTAAACAACTCAAAACTATAAACTGTAGATAGAGAAGGATGGTTTTCTCATGTTAACTCACCTTATAATGTTTGTGGAGTAGTTTAAAACAGCCTTTTTAAGTGCTCCTTCACTTAAATTCAGACATCCAGCAGCATTCCCAAACCCTGTTGTTAATGCATGTTTCAATCCACTCGTTGGCTTGCATGATTGAATCGTTATTAATTGCTTGTATATTGGTTCATTTTTAAGTGTTGAACTATCTTGGATTTCCACTTCTTCACAGTCACTAAGAATCGCTTCTTCTTCTTCTTCTTCTGGTATTTGCTCTTCCTCCTTTTCCTCTTGTAGAGAGTCGTCTTCTGGTAATTCTATAGGAGGACGGGCTGCCAATAAAACTCGGTGTTTCAACTCCTCCGGGGATGGAAGATCTTCTATGTTGTTTGAGTTCGGATAATACAACATATCTCCAAAGATTTCGGTTACCATCTAGATGTATATATTTAAACATGCAACCAAAAATAGTGCATTATTTAAACATGCAACCAAAAATAAATAAAATCATGTTATCGTTTCTCGATTATATATGAAAGAGTATTAGGAAGGAAAACACAGTTACACACCTCTGCCACTTTGACTTGAAGGATTGGAGTAAGGTGATCTTCTAGATCGATTATCACAGGGTACGATGAACTCTCAAAAGCATGTTCCCTTATGGATGTTAAACACTTTCTGAGACTAACTGGAGTTGTTAAAGTCCTGAAATTCAATTAAATCTTTTTACATTTACGAGTTTTAATTAAACAAATTATTAATATCTATCTTAAAGCTTGGTAAATTAATTAAGTTACCATCCATGGACAACGTTGATATCATCTTTAGAAGAATTAGGCCATAGGTCAAGCTCGATCACCCTAACTCCTCTCCGCAATGCCCTAATGATTGGCGTATCACAACAATCACTATTGAGTTGATTACCCGTGAGGTAGGAGTTATGGCCTGTGAATATGAAATACTGTTGCAATGGAGAAGTCATTTCATGGTGTACCTAATAATTAATGAGAAGAAATGGGTTTAATTAGTAGAACTATATATAGGGAAATGAATCAAAGCATTGATTATAGTTGGATCCATGATCAACATCATGAAACATGTCACAGATCAGAAAAATAAACTGAAATATTTAACTAACATACGTACTAACAAAAAAAAAAAAAAGGATATAGACTAAATTACAATCAATGGTGGATACACCCAAATCACTAGTTTCTATGACTAGTTCTTAAACTCAAAATTTTTGTTCAAAACTTGTTATTTTACGTTCCGGTTCTCTAGGTACTCGAAAAAATTGTGGGACGTACCGTTAAATTCAACACCATTCATCTTCATTGTTGGACTTGGATGGACCTACTATTTAAATCAACGCCATTCATCTCCAGCCAACTTCATCTATACTATTGATCTAGGTAGAGAACGGGAATGTACAGGCCTAATAACTTGCAAGTAGCTAATGATGCCTATTGGAGATGAGCTAAATGGATTATCCTATGTAGTGCTATTGTCCAATCCAGTTAAAGACTTGATCAAGCCTACTACTGATTCACGACCTGGCCCAATCTAGTCCATAAAGGAGACGACGACCTGGCCCAATCTAGTCCATAAAGGAGACGAGATGCTCCCGGCTCTACCATTCTGAAATTAGAACGCTCAAAATTTAAAAACAAATGTTTCTGTGTGTTAGTATTATTTTATTAAAGAAGTGTCTTAGTACTTTACAAATTCATCAAATAAACTGAAAAGTCAAGTCTGTTTTTCAAACAAAAAATCAGTCAAACAGATTAAAAGGAAGAGAAATGTATCACGCAAGTAGGGTACCTACCTCGGTGTTGATTGGTCCATTGAGATCATCATCGAACAAGTACTGAAAGAATTCGTCAACTGTAAGGCCATAATTCTCGCTGGCAACGAGATCTTCGCTTCTCCGGCGGTGACACATCAGTTGAACAATCCGCTCGGACTCAGACTGGGCACGAGACTCATCTTCCTCCTCCTGATACTCTATTAGGAAACGACAGAGCTGATCAGCAGACAGGTGGGCTGCTGCTGCTGCTGAAGCACCGTCGTCTTCATCATCTCCATTGGTAGCGTACTTGGCGAAGGCCTCTACCACATCTGTTGGTGGTTTCAGTTCATCGCTGATTTTGAACTCTCTCGTGAAGAGTTTGAACATCTTGTATTTGTGACTCTTTTTTGTTTCTTCACGATCCATTGATTGATCGGAGAATCTGACTTTTATTAATTTCGTGTAGTCTTGGGGGTTTGGTTATCTGAAACTAATTAAGATCCGAGGTTGAAATTGATTTGGCTCATTCTGCTAGGAAGGATATATAGCGGAAAGGGGGAGTCATCGATCGTACTATATAGAAAATGACTATGGCCATCTCAATTTATCTGTACTTGTTTAATTTCAGGCTTTATCACTTATTCCCTAGTATAACTACATCAGTGGTTCATAAAAGTGTTAATTGCATCCACTTGTCGGTGTTGTAAGCAAGACTCTTTTGTGAGAAGGAATTTAGGAGCGACTTTTGCAACTTGATTATGCTAGCTAATACTATTATATAGTTAGGCTAGTTAATCTTAAGCTGGAAGAGGAGACCAAGGAAGTGCCGCATAGATTTCGGCATAGAGGCCCAATGGGTAGCTTGCATCTTGGCCTGCCTAAACAACCTTTCAGGCCTGTTCATGTAATCAGAGTTAGGAGAGAGACTTTATTGTACAAAAAAAAAAAAAGGAGTTAGGAGAGAGATTTGGAGAAGGTGTTTGTGATGAGTTGTTAGATACAGCTATAAAAAAAACAAAAATAAAATAGTGACATTAATACTGAAATTGATGATAATTGTTTGTCATTTGTAATTGTTCTAACAAGATAGAATAAAACAGAACAAAATGGTGAGATCCCACTGAAATTACTGACAAACGTTCATTCCACACACACTCATTATATTACTATTCATTACCAACAACCATCGCACTAGTTTTCAGAAGAAAAAGAACGACCATCGTTCTCTGACTTGGCCTTGGGACATGGACTGGCGTTGGAAACTACTACTCTCCGTCCTCAATTGATCTTCATGTTTGTTTTTTGACACGTTTTTCCACTTTAATATTAAACATATAAGATAATATAATTTTATAAAATAAATTTCTACAATATATAGTTTTTCACATAAGGATTCCATTGCAATACTTAGATTTATAAAATTATCTTATCTTACATGTTAAATATTAAAGTCAAACAACATGCCCAAATAATAAAGGGGAAGGTCAATTGGGGACGGAGAGTACCAAATTGTAGTACTGTATTTATCTCAACAAATGAAGCAAATAATTTATTTTTTCGATTTTTCTAGTTATATGAAAATATTTTAACAGCCGTTGTTTTGTAATACCATAATAAAAACGTAATTTTTGTTTTTCTTCTACAACAAAACTATTTTTCAAATAGAACCTTCTTCCGTCACAAGGAGATGGGAGTTTATTCGGCATGCATTGAAATGTTAATTATAAACATTCATTTACAATGTAAATGAAATTATTTATGATTTCATTTATTTGTGTTTGTCACGTTTTATGGTTATTTATACATATATATTATTTGGAGAATGCATGGCTACCATAAACTACACAAAATATCTAAATAGTATATTATAAATAAATTATAAACCATACCATACCATATATAAATTTCTGAAAGTGAACTAGTCTTTTTAATTTAACTCAGCAAACTATCTACTTCATTAGAAAAATATTTTCTAGCTTTTGTGAAGAATTTCTTCCATGCTTATTCTTCATAAAAACAACAATGTAAACAAGAAATCATATTAATTGACGATCATTACTCACTGATCGGATGTAACTTCCGACTTACAAGTTTATTAATTGCTCAACATATTGTATAATCTTTTTTAACTTAAAAATTGTTACATCATTTTTTTACAAAGTAGCTTTCAATTTTTTAGAAACTTTTCAAAATTTATTTTAAGGACACAAAATAGTACCGAAATAGGGTTTGTATAGTAGTAACATATAGCGACATACAGTGTAGATACATACATACAGTTTACTAAAGTGTGAGTCAAACGGTCTCTGAAGAGAGGCAAAAAAAAAAAGAAAAGATAACTCCACAGAATAAATATGGTTTCATTGGCACCCCACATACTAATAGCAGTCATGTGTACTAGTTCTAACTAGAATTGTCGGGATCAAACCAGTCAGAAACTGCAACTATCTGAATTGAAACTGGTAGGGACCGGTTCAGAATCGAAACTGATCCCTACCGAAGCGAACTCGGATCCTCTCTTTAAGATTCAGTATTGAACCCGAACTGACCCAAAACTGTTGGAACCGTCTGGAACTGAATAACGTTTGATGTGAGGCTAAGTCCACAGAGCTGGAAGTGGTGCAACCGCCCCAGAACCAGTTAGTCAAAGCGACTATTGTGTTCAGTCAAATTTCAAGTTTAGAAAAAAAAATCAAATATGGAACTGACCTAAAACCAAAAACAAAATCGAAACCGGTCCAGAACCGACCAGACCGAATACACTCTTTGGAACCGAAATTGGTCCTAACCAATTCCATATTCTAATCCTCTATTTTCGGAACTGAAACCGGTGGCTGGAAGTGGTGCAACCGCCCCGGAACCAGATAGTCAAAGCGACCATTGTGTTCAGTCAAGTTTCAAGTTTAGAAAAAACAAATAAAATTTGGAACTGACCTAATCCCAAAAACGAAACCGAAACCGGTCTAGAACCGACCAGACCGAATACACTCTTTAGAATCGAAATTGGTCCTAACCAATTCCATATTCTAATCCTCTGTTTTCGGAACTGAAACCGGTGGCTGGAAGTGGTGCAACGGCCCCGAAAACAGTTAGTCAAAGCGACCATTGTGTTCAGTCAAATTTCAAGTTTAGAAAAAAAATCAAATTCGGAAGTGACCCAAAACCAAAAACGAAACCGAAACTGGTCCAGAACCGACCAGAGCGAATACACTCTTTAGAAACGAAATTGGTCCTAACCAATTCCATATTCTAATCCTCTGTTTTCGGAACAGAAACCGGTGGCTGGAAGTGGTGCAACCGCCCCGAAACCAGATAGTCAAAGCGACCATTGTGTTCAGTCAAGTTTCAAGTTTAGAAAACAAAAATCAAATTTGGAACTGACCTAATCCCGAAAATGAAACCGAAACCGGTCTAGAACCGACCAGACCAAATACACTCTTTAGAATTGAAATTGGTCCTAACCAATTCCATATTCTAATCCTCTGTTTTCGGAACAGAAACCGGTGGCTGGAAGTGGTGCAACCACCCCGGAACCAGTTAGTCAAAGCGACCATTGTGTTTAGTCAAATTTCAAGTTTAGAAAAAAAAATCAAATTTGGAACTGACCTAAAACCAAAAACGAAACCGAAACCGGTCCAGAACCGACCAGACCGAATACACTCTTTAGAATCGAAATTGGTCCTAACCAATTCCATATTCTAATCCTCTGTTTTCGGAACTGAAACCGGTGGCTGGAAGTGGTGCAACCACCCCGGAACCAGTTAGTCAAAGCGACCATTGTGTTTAGTCAAATTTCAAGTTTAGAAAAAAAAATCAAATTTGGAACTGACCTAAAACCAAAAACGAAACCGAAACCGGTCCAGAACCGACCAGACCGAATACACTCTTTAGAACCGAAATTAGTCCTAACCAATTCCATATTCTAATCCTCTGTTTTCGGAACTGAAACCGGTGGCTGGAAGTGGTGCAACGGCCCCGAAAACAGTTAGTCAAAGCGACCATTGTGTTCAGTCAAATTTCAAGTTTAGAAAAAAAATCAAATTTGGAAGTGACCCAAAACCAAAAACGAAACCGAAACTGGTCCAGAACCGACCAGAGCGAATACACTCTTTAGAACCGAAATTGGTCCTAACCAATTCCTATTCTAATCCTCTGTTTTCGGAACTGAAACCGGTGGCTGGAAGTGGTGCAACCGCCCCGGAACCAGTTAGTCAAAGCGACCATTGTGTTCAGTCAAATTTCAAGTTTAGAAAAAAAAATCAAATTTAGAACTGACCTAAAACCAAAAACGAAACCGAAACCGGTCCAGAACCGACCAGACCGAATACACTCTTTAGAATCGAAATTGGTCCTAACCAATTCCATATTCTAATCCTCTGTTTTCGGAACTGAAACCGGTGGCTGGAAGTGGTGCAACCGCCCAGGAACCAGTTAGTCAAAGCGACCATTGTGTTTAGTCAAATTTCAAGTTTAGAAAAAAAATCAAATTTGGAACTGACCTAAAATCAAAAACGAAACCGAAACCGGTCCAGAACCGACCAGACCGAATACACTCTTTAGAACCGAAATTGGTCCTAACCAATTCCATATTTTAATCCTCTGTTTTCGGAACTAAAACCGGTGGCTGGTAGTGGTGCAACGGCCCCGAAAACAGTTAGTCAAAGCGACCATTGTGTTCAGTCAAATTTCAAGTTTAGAAAAAAAATCAAATTTGGAAGTGACCCAAAACCAAAAACGAAACCGAAACTGGTCCATAACCGAACAGAGCGAATACACTCTTTAGAACCGAAATTGGTCCTAACCAATTCCATATTCTAATCCTCTGTTTTCGGAACTGAAACCGGTGGCTGGAAGTGGTGCAACGGCCCCGAAAACAGTTAGTCAAAGCGACCATTGTGTTCAGTCAATTTCAAGTTTAGAAAAAAAATCAAATTTGGAAGTGACCCAAACCAAAAACGAAACCGAAACTGGTCCAGAACCGACCAGAGCGAATACACTCTTTAGAACCGAAATTGGTCCTAACCAATTCCATATTCTAATCCTCTGTTTTCGGAACTGAAACCGGTGGCTTGAAGTGGTGCAACCGCCCCAGAACCAGTTAGTCAAAGCGACCATTGTGTTCAGTTAAATTTCAAGTTTAGAAAAAAAAATTTGGAACTGACATAAAACCAAAAACGAAACCGAAACCGGTCCAGAACCGACCAGACTGAATACACTCTTTAGAACCGAAATCGGTCCTAACCAATTCCATATTCTAATCCTCTGTTTTCGGAACTGAAACCGGTGGCTGGAAGTGGTGCAACCGCCCCGGAACCAGTTAGTCAAAGCGACCATTGTGTTCAGTAAAATTTCAAGTTTTTTTTTTAAAAATCAAGTTTGGAACTGACCTAAAACCAAAAACAAAAGCGAAACCGGTCCAGAACCGACCAGAACGAATACACTCTTTAGAACCGAAATTGGTCCTAACCAATTCCATATTCTAATCCTCTGTTTTCGGAACTGAAACCGGTGGGTGGAAGTGGTGCAACGGCCCCAAAAACAGTTAGTCAAAGTGACCATTGTGTTCAGTCAAATTTCAAGTTTAGAAAAAAAATTAAATTTGGAAGTGACCCAAAACCAAAAACGAAACTGAAACTGGTCCAGAACCGACCAGAGCGAATACACTCTTTAGAACCGAAATTGGTCCTAACCAATTCCATATTCTAATCCTCTATTTTCGGAACTGAAACCGGTGGCTGGAAGTGGTGCAACCGCCCCGGAACCAGTTAGTCAAAGCGACCATTGTGTTCAGTCAAATTTCAAGTTTAGAAAAAAAAATCAAATTTGGAACTAACCTAAAACCAAAAACGAAACCGAAACCAGTCCAGAACCGACCAGACCGAATACACTCTTTAGAACCGAAATTGGTCCTAACCAATTCCATATTCTAATCCTCTGTTTTTGGAACTGAAACCGGTGGCTAGAAGTGGTGCAACCGCCTCGGAACCAGTTAGTCAAAGCGACCATTGTGTTCAGTCCAATTTCAAGTTTAGAAAAAAAAATCAAATTTGGAACTGACCTAAAACCAAAAACAAAACCGAAACCGGTCCAGAACCAACCAGAACTACTACACTCTTTAGAACCGAAATTGGTCCTAACCAATTCCATATTCTAATCCTCTGTTTTCGGAACTGAAACTGCTGGCTAGAAGTGGTGCAACGGCCCCGAAAACAGTTAGTCAAAGCGACCATTGTGTTCTGTCAAATTTCAAGTTTAGAAAAAAAATCAAATTTGGAACTGACCCAAAACCAAAAACGAAACCGAAACTGGTCCAGAATCGACCAGAGCGAATACACTCTTTAGAACCGAAATTGGTCCTAACCAATTCCATATTCTAATCCTCTGTTTTCGGAACTGAAACCGGTGGCTGGAAGTGGTGCAACGGCCCCGAAAACAGTTAGTCAAAGCGACCATTGTGTTAAGTCAAATTTCAAGTTTAGAAAAAAAAAATCAAATTTGGAACTGACCCAAAACCAAAAACGAAACTGAAACTGGTCCAGAACCGACCAGAGCGAATACACTCTTTAGAACCAAAATTGGTCCTAACCAATTCCATATTCTAATCCTCTGTTTTCGGAACTGAAACCGGTGGCTGGAAGTGGTGCAACAACCCCGAAAACAGTTAGTCAAAGCGACCATTGTGTTCAGTCAATTTCAAGTTTAGAAAAAAAAAATCAAATTTGGAACTGACCCAAAACCAAAAACAAAACTGAAACTGGTCCAGAACCGACCAGAGCGAATACACTCTTTAGAACCAAAATTGGTCCTAACCAATTCCATATTCTAATCCTCTGTTTTCGGAACTGAAACCGGTGGCTGGAAGTGGTGCAACCGCCCCGGAACCAGTTAGTCAAAGCGACCATTATGTTCAGTCAAATTTCAAGTTTAGAAAAAAAAAATCAAATTTGAAACCGACCTAAAACCAAAAACGAAACCGAAACCGGTCCAGAACCAACCAGACCAAATACACTCTTTAGAACCGAAATTGGTCCTAACCAATTCCATATTCTAATCCTCTGTTTTCGGAACTGAAACCGGTGGCTGGAAGTGGTGCAACCGCCCCGGAACCAGTTAGTCAAAGCGGCCATTGTGTTCAGTAAAATTTCAAGTTTAGAAAAAAAAAACAAATTTGGAACTGACCTAAAACCAAAAATGAAACTGGAACCGGTCCAGAATCGACCAGACCGAATACACTCTTAGGATCCGAAATTGGTCCTAACCAATTCCATATTCTAATCCTCTGTTTTTAGAACTAAACCGGTGGAACCTGAACTGTGACCAGCGTTACCACAATACATGGTACTCCATATGATTTATTTTTTTTTAAAATAATGGATATGAAGGTACACTCAATATTGTTGAATTTCTTTCACTAGACCCTTCCGAAAAGAAAAAGAAACACGGGATGAACACGTTGATTGAAGGACTATAATCCGGTTGAGTGACATAGACAACGTAGATGACCTAGATCCAATTAGAAAAGGGGACAACGTCTATGACCTACACCCAATTAATGATGAGTAAAGGCATGCCATGCATTCTCAGCTGGAGATTTATCCCAATGATAGAGATTTTGCAAGTTGGAATATTCCTATTCCTCTCTATTGATATTTATTTTCTTTTACTTTAATAACTAATATAGTAATACTTTTCAACTTAAATAATACAGAGAACGAGAATACTTTAGATTTAAACGCTTCGCGTGTTATTTATGCAGATATAAGTCACAGCTATATACTAATTAATCGTCAAACAATTTGGAGAAAAAATCAATCGATAAACAAATTGAATTAAGAGGACACACCACTAACAAACAAGCTAGTCTGTCAAAATGCAGATTGACAGTAAGACCAAATTGATCTGTCACCGAAAAAGCTCCTTCATATATGTATTATTTGGCAAAATACCACTGCTGAGAAAATTTGATGTCATGCTACTCGATCTCGATACTCATTATATAAACGTTCGATACCTCCGTCAAATAACGTTCTTTAATGTTGGTTGAACTTCAATGACAACTAACAATAAACATGAAGAACCTGAAATGCCGCAATGGCCCAACCATTGGTTGCCTCGTTTTGCGATATACGTCTTACACATGGCTACACATCATGATACCTTACTGAGAATCCGGTAAGCTGTAATTAGGTGTGCTTTGATTAGTTGCTAATGGTGGTTCTGGCCACATGGCCTCCATTTCTTTAATTATAAAAGAACATGGCTAATGGCTATACATCAAATAAGAGGGAATCTTAATTTGATACAATCTGTTAGATCATAACCATAGTAGTCAAACAAACCTTAAAGAGCTTAGAAAAAAACAAAAGAAAATAGCTATAGACTTAAAATTTATGCTTCATTTTTATTTATGATATTCAAAGAAAATTATATTTATGATATTAAAAAATGTTCTCCTGATCCACCCGAATTCCCACAGATGATGGATAAATGGATGAAGAATAAATGGGTGACAGATGAATAAATGATGCATGATATATCCGGATAACGGATACGGGTGATGTTTCACCGACTTGAACCTCGATCCATTCACATCTTTAGTATCATTAATCTTGACAAAATTCTGACATATTTACAACATGTTTTACACTTACCCACTTTTAGCCTTTGGATTGAATTACATCCTTTTTTTTAGGTAACATTTTATTTATTTTGAGCCTTGTGAACGTAGCGGTTGTTATAGATAAAAATTTTAGGCAGAGAAATACTAATCAAGTCAACTTTTGATTTCTTACACACTAATCTCAACAATGAATTTTCTTCAGCTGAAGATTTTTTTTACCACCAACTAATAGTAGTAGTAGTTAATCTCTGTAGCCGTTTCCCAGATAAGGCCCATAATTGACGGATATTCCTTTACTCTGTCGTCAACTATCACAAATACCAGCAGCCGACGTCAAAAAACATTATCTGGTCTGGAGCAGAGGAGAGGACCACAGGTGGTGTCCTCCTTACTCTTAGGACTACGATCATATGGCGACTCATTTGCAAAACAAAAACAAACAGCAAAAAGAAATGCTTTGATACTAATACGAGTACAGAAGAAACCGATTATGCGAATGCCGGAAAAAGCCAGCTAACCTTCTCAAGTACTCCATCCGTCCTGAATTGACCGTTGCTTTATGGCACGTTTTTCCACTTCAATATTAAGCATATAAGATAAAATAATTTTATAAAACTAATTTTTGTAACATATAGTTTATCATGTAAAGATTCATATGCAAAACTTAAATTTTCAAAATTAATTTATTTATATGTTAAAAATTGAAGTCAAACGACATGTCCAAATAGTAAATAGGACGGACAATTCAGAACGGGGAGTATTAACTGTAGTGGGACCCCACACGCCCCTCCCACTCCGTCTTACCGTTGCTAGCCCCTCTCTCTCCCTACCCGTACCTGCTGAAACGCCCGCCCATGATTTAGCATTGGGAGGAGGAGAGCAACTGAAGGAGATTACCCAACTGTGTCACCCAACCCAACCAGCAGTTGCTTATCCCTCCGATCCAACCGCACTTTCGCCTTCTCTTCTCTACTCGATCCAACTAAACAAACACAAAAATGTCGAAGCAGACTTTCAGAGTGTGTTTCTGCTGCCGCCGCCGTTTTAAGCTGGCGGTGTTGGAGGCACCGCAGGAGATCAAATCCCTTTTCAATAATTATTCTGAGAATGGGCTCATGTCAGTTGAACACCTCCAGAGGTTTCTTATAGAGGAGCAGAAAGAGACATCGGCTACTTTACAGGACGCGCAGAATATCATGGACTCCCTCAGGCATCTAAATGTCTTTCGTCATCACCATCTCACTGTTGAAGGATTTTTCAAGTTCTTGTTTGGGGATAACAACCCTCCCATTTCTCCTGATCTCGGGGTAAATTATTATCTGAATTTCTTAAAATAAGAGTTTGGACTTTTTTGGTGTGTAGAGAATTCGGTTGGTGTTGCGTGGCTTTGGATATTATTGAAGTTTGGTTTCATCATTGATTCATGTGATGTTAATTTGTCTGAATCTGACAAACCGATTAACCCTCCGATTTGTCAGATTGTTCGTATATAGATGATGGCGTGTGTTACCATCAATCTGTAATTGTTGATTTTTGCGGCGTAGTCCGTGGATAGCTACTAAATTAATTCAGTTGTCTCCCCTCCTTTAATTAAACCTATTTCGGAAAGTTGGACTCAATACTCCCTGTTGACTAAACATCTGATATTGCTGGTGGGATTAAAATTACGTTATTGTTCTGTCTGTTTCCCTGGTGGTGCACTTCCATTCATTCTACACGGTCTGGTTGTTTGCTAAATGCATTCGATAAAATCGACTCGGCAGTTAGAAATTTAAGCTGTTTTCCCGTCGGTTTATTCTCTTCTTCTGATTAGTTCCGATGCTTCCACTTAGATTTGGTCCTTCGATTGCTGAAAAGTTTCAGCATCATAGAATGGACTTGAAGATGTACAGGCTTATGGTAGTTGTTTCCTCTCTTTCTTCTCTCCCTTTGTCGGGTACTAACTGCTGGTTATCATTCATGTTTTCCATTTTTTTCAGATTCACCACGACATGACTGCTCCACTTTCACATTACTTCATTTACACGGGTCATAATTCATATTTGACTGGGAATCAGTTAAGCAGTGACTGCAGCGATGTTCCCATTATTGATGCACTCAAAAGAGGAGTTAGGGTGATTGAGTTGGATATATGGCCAAATTCGACAAAGGATGATGTAGATGTGCTTCACGGAAGGTATGCGACATAAGTTTGTTTGTATTAATTTCTTATCATTTTGGGCTACCTACGATACGAGTGTCATTGATTACGATTTTATGAGTTTCATTTTAACTGATCAGGACACTTACAACTCCTGTGGCACTTATCAAATGCTTGAAGTCCATCAAAGAGTATGCCTTCTTTGCATCTGACTACCCTGTTGTCATCACCCTTGAAGACCATCTCACCCCTGATCTTCAGGCTAAGGTTGCTCAGGTAAGGTGTTCAAAAATACTCAACAATGGATTATGTTGCAGGGGAATTCTTCTTGTTGACAAAGTTTTCTGTTATTCTCCAGATGCTCACTGAGACGTTTGGTGATATTCTCTATCTGCCTGATAATGAATGCTTGAAGCGATTCCCATCACCCGAGTCAATGAAGAGACGGATAATGATATCAACCAAACCACCAAAAGAGTATCTCGAAGCTAAAGAAGCCAAGGATGACTCACAGAAAGGGAAGGATCAGTTGGCTGATGAAGAAGCTTGGGGAAACGAAGTCCCTAATTTTAAGTCTGAGCTCTCTGATAAGGTAAGCAGAGCTAGTCAGATGTTGGGACATCTCCTGTTTGTTCCGTGAAACTAATATGTCTGAGTGATGCCACTTACATAGCAGAATGAGATGGAAGAAGTGGATAATGATGAGGAAGATGATGATGAGGATGATGGATATTCCAAGTCACAGTCAGCTGCTGCCCCAGAGTATAAACGGTTAATTTCTATTCGTGCTGGGAAACCAAAGGGTGGTCTGAAGGATGCACTAGGAGTCGAACTTGATAAAGTCAGGCGCCTTAGTTTGAGCGAGCAACAGCTTGAAAAGGCTGTAGTGCATCATGCCGCGGAAATTGTCAGGTATCATCATGCAGTTTTAGCTAGGTTTCAAGCACGCATTATTCATAGTAGACATGCTAAGTAAGAGCTCTGAGCACTGCATATACCTTGTATTACTGTGGACAAGCTGAAGAAACATAGTTCTTAAAAGTGTTCATGCTGCCCTGCATCTCCGTGACTCTATCTACCTGCTTCTCCTGCTCTGTGTACAACTCATTTCATGTCTCCCTGTTTCTATTATCAACCCAAACACAAGAGGCATGCTCCCTTGTCACCTCAGTATTCCTCACACTTTTCACAATTTTTTTTTTTTTCAATTTAGTACCAATTTTCTGCATTTCAAAGGCATTAAGTAACATCTTGATTATTACTAATGACATTCTGTTAACGTTTCCTCAGATTCACACAGCAGAACATGCTGAGGATTTACCCAAAAGGTACACGCATAACCTCCTCTAATTACAATCCTCTTGTTGGGTGGATGCATGGGGCTCAGATGGTTGCATTCAATATGCAGGTTAGTTAGTCTCAATCCGCGATCAGTTTCTGCTTTGCTTTTGAGTTTCTTTAGATGTTGGGGTATGAGAATCAACCTCTTTAATTCCTTATGCAACAGGGTTATGGAAGATCACTTTGGCTGATGCAAGGGATGTTCAAAGCAAATGGTGGGTGTGGGTATGTGAAAAAACCTGAGTTTCTCTTGAAGAAAGGTCCTCATGGTGAGGTCTTTGATCCAAAACTGGAAATGACGCCCAAGAAGATTTTAAAGGTGATTGATGGTATCATATTAAAAGTTTTCAATCCGGTCCTTTGATGTACCTGCCTGTATATAAATTCTATGACTATGGCCTACGCTGTATTTAACTCCGCAGGTGCATGTATTTATGGGAGAAGGATGGTACTATGATTTTGATCACACCCATTTCGATGCATATTCACCTCCTGATTTCTATACTAGGGTAAGCTTGTTCGATGTACCGTGAATGAATGATATATCCATATCAAAATTTTAATTGGAGAATTTTGTTTACTGCATAGTACTTGTCAAATTGATATTTTATCTTCTGGATGGATAAGGCAGCTAGTTCTAAATGCCCTAACGACATTTGACCATTCTGAACGTAGATTTTAACATCTCACTCTGAAGCTATCTCTGTACAAATATCAATTAACAGCTAATATAATAGTCAATCATAACTGACTGTTTTGAACAGCTATTATACACAGGCTGATATCATTTTAATAGAAAGAAGAATATAGGTTCGTATATTTTTTGTGAAAAGGAAATCAATAATGTTGGTTGACGGGAGGGGAGGGAGGGAACCGAGAATGTTGCATAGTTACAGTAATTGACCCGTGTGTTGGAGACTTGGACCTACGGCCTGCTAATCGTCTGAGAATGATTGTATTACTCAGGTTGGAATAGCAGGGGTGCCAGCTGATACAATTATGAAGAAGACGAAAACATTAGAGGATAACTGGATACCTGCTTGGAACGAAGAGTTTGAGTTTAAACTGAGGGTGCCTGAACTCGCTATCCTGAGGATTGAAATCCATGAATATGATATGTCTGAGAAAGACGACTTTGGTGGGCAGATTTGCTTACCAGTTGCAGAGATCAGGGAAGGAATTCGAGCCATTACTCTCCATGACCGCAAAGGAGGGAAATACAAGAACGTCAAACTTCTAGTTCGATTTGAGTTCACTGATTGTCCAAAGCAGTGAAAAAAGGAAGTTTGTTTGTAGATTCCTCCATGCACTTGTTGATTTTTGTTTCTTTTCTCAGGACTATGTTCGTATGTGTGTGTTTGTTTATTGACGTTGTACATGGTGTGCTTCCCAAGAGTTGAAAATTCACATGAAACTGCTTCGAGTCTGAATGAACGAAACTGTTTCTTGTAGTTGAATCAGTTTAATATGAGTATGAGTTATATATATACAGGTTGATGCCTGATGTGTCGCTATACAGGTTGGTACTCTCGTTTCAGTATAATAAATTCAGACATCCAAGTCGCTTACTTATTCCGTTACTCGGACAAGAAAGCCTTCACCTGACCTCCTCTCTAGTCAAATATTTTACACCGAAATTCTACTTCGAAGTTCAAGGGCATCTGCTTGGGCCTTTTTGCTTATGAATAATTTAAGCTGGGCTAGGTGGAACTGAAGTGTATAATAATACAGTTCACCCATTTGGAATCATCCAGGCCTTGGTTAGGCCAGTACAGTCTCAGTCCTACTTCTAAATGACAAATACGAGCATTGTACAAAAGGTTGTTTAAGTTAAGTTATAGGTTGTTTAAGTTAAGTTATTGAAAGATATGTGTAATAATTACTATAATCTTCGTCTGGAAAAAAAATTATAATAAAAATTTTCATAATAATATTAAAAAAAATTCAAAATTTTAGATAACTATTATATAAACTAAAAAATTATATAATTTTTTAAAAAATATAAAAAATATAAATATAAATAAATAAAAACACTACAGAATTAAAATTTTAAAAAAAATTAGAAAACTAAAAAAAAAATTAGAAAAAGTTTATAAATATCTAAATATCTTAAAATATTATAAAATTTATATATTTCTTGAATAAAATAGAATATAAAATTTAAATGGATGACTATGATAGTTTAAGGAGATATTTTGTATCGAATTTGCAAGGTGGCGATGGCTGGCATGAGGAGTTTGCCGCCCACGTTTGCCTTCGAAGGCTAAATGTATCTTTTGCATCTTTTGTAACCTTATGACTTATATGTTGTACATTTGGACTTATATTATGTGTTAGTTTGTTATCAACATGATTTTTTGTCTCAAAGTGTGTTAATTTGTATTTTTGAGTGATTGGTATACTTTATTATTCATTGTGACTAGTAAAAATACATTCTTTGATTCACTCTTGATATTGGTGTTTCTTTTTGTACATTTTGGACTTGTTTGATGTGTTATATGTGTAATACATGTATTTAGTTGTCCTAAGGTGTATACACTTGTGTTTGAAGTGATTATTTCACCTACAAGTCATCTTCTTAAGGTATGTTTTACCTTAGATGTTTGTGTTCTTTGTTCATGTAATAATGTATAACAAGATTGTAAGTTGATTTCCTCCTTTAATAATGCTCCACTTATGTCCATGTGTTTATATATGGTTTAATAACCTTCATGGACTATGTATATTTATATATATAAGTGTGCTAGGAGTTTTCATGGTTATTAATTCATTAAGGCTCATTAGCCTTTCTAATTCTATGTTTTGTCTTTTAATTAGGTTTATAAACCTTTGGGGTATTTCATCCAAACCGAAGGTGACCCTCGGGGATATTCGAATCATGCAATAACATATCTAGAAAGCGCGCCTTTAACCAATATTCTATTCCAAGCTTGATCACCCAAGTCCTAGATTGAGAAAGTGGATGTAGATTCATTAATTCCCAACTTCCCTTGGTTAAAAGTATACTACTCTTCAAAATTCTTCTAGAAGTATTCTAATTTCGATGTGTTAGTGTAAATGGTCATATTATTATTAACCGACACCTTGGTTGTTTACAATAAGACCACTAACTATTAATTATCCATAATCAAAATGTTATTCCTTTCATCATATTTTCTTAAGCTTAGTTATATATATATATATTAAATACTAAGATCACCACCCTTCTTCACTACTTAATAATTAGTTACCTACTCTTTATCCATGTATTGTCTTTTCCTTTTACAATCTAATTCACCATTGAACTTAGAGATTTATCAATCCATTATTAACTCACTAAATTTTACTAAATAAATTAGCAATCAAATTTATCATCAATTTGACCACTTAGGCTCTGTTCGGCATGGCTGTTTTGGCATCATAAATGCAGCATATTTGGCAGCAGGAATGCGCTGGCATAAATGCAGCATATTTGCTGGCAGGAATGTGCTGACATAAATGCAGCTGTTTTGAAAATTGTTGTTTGGCAGTGCAGCATATATGCAGCATGTTTGGTTAAGTTAGTTACTCCCTCCGTCCCATTGTGTTTGTCCCCTTTACTATTTGAACTTGTCGTTTGACTTCAATATTTAACATATAATAACATATTTTTATAAAAAAAATTTTTAAATGGAATCCTTATGTGAAAAACTATATATTGTAAAAATTATTTTTTTAAAATTATTTTATCTTATATTTATATTGAGGTGGAAAAGCGTGCCAAAAGCAAATGGGACACGTATGACGGACGGAGGTAGTATATGTAGTACGTTTACCGTTTTCGTATTACAATTATAATTTATTATATTACACTACGTAACTTTACTTTGTTAGTAAAAATAAATAAAAAAATTCACAAACAATAAAATTTTTATTTCTATTATTTAAGCAAAACTTGTAATTCCTAAACAATATATTTTTATTATCTAAATTTTATAATTCTTACAAATATAAAAGTGTAAAAAAAGAGAAAAAACGTTTCAAATTTTCTGATAATGTTATGTGAATTTATTTAGTGAAATTATAACTTTTAATAATATATAATATTTTTGTAACGTTGTATGTTAATAAATTATATGCATTCATATTTCTATATACTATTTTAATTTATATATCAACAAGTGTGTATATTTATTCGTTTTTTAAATTTTATTAATCTATGTGGTATTACAAATAATATATTATAGATTTGTATTATAAATGTGATTTTTTGTAAATTTGGCTAAAGATGTAGTACTATTTTTTATAAATTATTTAAAGCATTATGTAATTTGTAATAAATAAAGCAACTTGTAAAAAATTTCTTTTTTTTTAAATCAATAGTCATAGTAATTGCATTATGAAGTGAGTAAAGAAACAGAAGTGAAAGCACGAAAACGAAAAAGTATCATTTGCTGCGGGCATTTATGCTGACATTTATACTGACATTTATGCTGTTTTAGGCGAACAGCAAAAACAAATAAAGGAGTCCAAAACATCATATGTTGTATATTTATGCTGCCAAAAAATGCGCATAAAATGTGACCCGAACACATCCTTAATCTTCTACTCCCATATTACTATTCATTTACACAATTCCTTTTATTTCCTCAATCTCAAATATATAAAAAAATATTTTACATTATAGCATCACTAATCGTTGATATTAATTATTAAGTACCCTTTTAATCTCTCCCACTACCCACAATATATCTTCCTAGAATATTAATTTCCACAAATTAACTACATAAATATTTTAAATCCTAAACTAATATTCCCGTTAAGTAGTTAAGATTTCTTTACGTATTACTCTCTAAACAAATCTAACCAACAACTTATTTACTATTTAAACCCCTGAATCTATTGACTCAAATTATCACTATTAACTCCTTATTTTTCTTAAGGGTATGCATATATATATATAAATATATATATTTTAAATCCTAAATTATTAACCTTTTAAACTATTAAGTAATTACTTAGTTACTCTATGTAAATCTTTTTTTGTGTTTTTATTTGTTTCGTTTACATACATAGTTAAAAACCAGTGTTTTTTTCCAACAAATACTACACGTCATATTAGCATTTAATTTACTAATTTAACACCTAATTATCGATTTATTTACCTCACCATTAGCACCAAAATACTAATAATTTTTCTTTTTATCATTTGACCACTTAAAAAATATATGACATTATTCTATTACTCAATTCCTCCTACTTTCTTAAACTTCATTATATAAATATGAATGTTAAATCCTAAATTCACTAGGATACCACTACTCCGCTGCTTCAATCATCTGATTATGCTAAGAACGAGATTAATATATGATTATGAAGTAGGGGTGTTACAATTCTCCTTATGGCCGAATTTTAAGGCCTTTTTGGGCTTATTTTTGCTCATTTTGGGCTCTCTCATGTGTTAAAGTGTAGTTTAATCTCATATGGGTTTTACAGTCAGCTTTCTGGTTTCTACATTCGTTAAAATAAAAATACAGTCAAATTTTTAAATTTCACTGTCACCAACATACAGTCAGTATTCCAGAGTTCGCAGACGCAAAGAAAAATCGGGTATATCCCCCAGGCATTGTGTCTCTCTCAACGCTCATATTTCCCATTACGCACGAAAAATCACATTCTAAAACCTCTCTTCCGGCCGAATTCCATATTCAGCATTTTAGGTAAATTTTTTCACTTCTACTTCATTGAAATAAATAATTTCACTCTCGACTACTCTATATATAATGTTTTCCTAAACTGATAAAAGAAATATTCTTTTTAAAAAATTACCTTTTCCATAAAAATTAATTAAGTTGATTTTTATTAGCGAATGGAAAAAGTATCTTTTTTAAAAGTTACCTTTTTCATAAAAATTAATTAAGATGATATATTATTAGTTGATAAACTAAACTTACAAAAAAATCTTCTAAGAAAATTGCCTTTTCCAAATTAATTAATTAATATGATTTATTATTAGCTGATAGACTTAACTGATAAAAAAGTATTCTTTTAAAAAATTAACTTTTCCATAAAACTTAATTAAGTTGATTTATTACTAGCGGATAAACTAAACTGATGAAAGTATCTTTTAAAAAAATTACATTTTCCAAAAAATGAATTAAGATGATTTATTATTAGCTCATAAAAAAGTTTTTTTTACAACTACATTTTTTTAAAAAAATAATTGCATTTTGACTGTAAATTCTAAAAAACTAATTGTATATTTTTCATAATGATTGCGTCAACAAAAAATGACTGTAAAAATGAACACATAATTTTTAATAACAATTGCGTCAACTAAAAAATGACTAAAAAAATGAGCACTCGTAGTCTAATTAGTTATCTTGGTCCATATTGTTTTTCCCCTTGTTTTGCATGATTATAATGCACACACGTCACATTTACTATTTAAAGTAAATTCTCATGCTCTCTAATATTAATTGTTCCCTTAAATCATGTAATAACATATTACATGTTAAATCACATTATTAATTGATTACTCTAAATACTCTCTCTTTATTTCATTATTTCATGTAAGATTTAATAAATCTTTTTGGGTCATGTTTTCATTTATAAAATATATTTGAGGTTCCATAGACCCTTAATGCTTTAAGGCTCATTAGACTTAGATTAACTCTTAATTACTCTTATAATTTCTAAGGATATTTCATTGTAAGTTTGAATAACTTTTATTATTAATTTGAATAGCATTATGATATTGCCATTAGTATTTATTGTTAGTTTGAATAAATTTTATTTTAGTTTGAATAGGATTAGGATTTTACCATTAATATTGATTGTAAGTTTGAATAGCATTTATTATTAGTTGGAATAGGATTAGAATTTTGACAAGTATGTTAGTATAAGTAAGGGGAGGAGTGTTAGGATCATCGTGGAGTTCAAAATATTTAGGCTTTCTTGAGGATTGTTTTGGCCTCTTTGTTACTTAGCAAGTTAAGGTATTGAGATGATACAACTTGATTAAACTTTAGAGCTTATGTTCGTGGTGTTGCAAGTTTTACATCTGTCCTATTACTGTTTCATAATTCGGTGTCAAGCACACCATGGAAAGTCACAGCACCGACAATAACAATATATTTTTTTTAGTCTCCATAAGATTAAGATTAGAAAACTAACATGTCTCCATAAGATATTAAAATTACTGAAAGAAAAATGAAACCAGACCACTGGATCTGGTCTTGGATCAGGCATCCGCTCATGGCCCAGCAGAATCATACGTACAAGTTGTTAGTTTTTTTTTTATAACAAATTGAGGAATTTCATTAAAGGGCAAAAGCCAATAAAGGCACTATGAATAGTATCCATGACTTGAAGGAAGCTAAAGTTTGTGAGATGAAATCTTACTTCCATCTCCAACCTATGCAATACAAAGAGTAAACCATCCCCTAACATTATAAATCTTAACCCAGCTAACCACATAAACATAAATATCAGAAGACATAACATAATTGCTACTAATATTACATTCATTTGCTACTAACAAGAAACTTGGGGATTCCAACATGCTTGATATCTCAATCTGTAATCTTCCTAATTGACCGAAACGTCAAATTATAACAATTTACGCGCGAACTCCAAAACATTTTGATTTTTTTAATAAAAAGTGTAGTGTGAGTGCTTTCTTTTGTTTGCTGGAGGAATAATAAATAATTTGATATGCTACACCTACATATTTGTACATCACTCAGATTTCAGTTGGAGCGTACATGTACCCTCAAAAGTTAGAATTTAGTGAGTGTGGGGTTACATGTTGACAACTTCTCCATGTTTTCCTTCGATCTTGATCATGTCACGGGAAGTTGCCTTCCTATAAACATAATTAAATTAAGGAAAATTATCTTTCCATCTATGATTTTTGGTAAAATTACAGAATTTACCTACGAGGTTTTGGTAATTAATTTCCATACTTATATGGTTTCCCCCGTTTTAATGTCGTATGTTTAATTGGATCTCATGTCACATATGAGCTTAAAAAACTTCACATTTGACATATCAAAATATAATAATAACACTTTAGCATCATCCATGTAAAATTTCATCAATTTCGGACAATGTTTAAACATCTTTTAAATTGAACAAAAAAATGAAAAAATTGTCGGATGTAAAACGGGGAAACTACATAAGTGAGGAAAGTAATTTTTGAAACCTTGTGGGTGAAGTATGTAATTCACCAAACGTTATGAGTGGAACATTATATTCCCTTAAATTAATTAAGATTGAGAGTATGGGTGAGCATTTGGATAATTCGGTTAACCGAAATCCAAATGGTAAAAAAAATGGATTACGGTTAAAAACAGAATTATCCAAATTTTGATATTAACCGTTATATAAAGTATCCAAAATCCGAAATTATAGTTTGGATTTCAATTAATCAAATTTAGAAAAAAAATAACTAAAAACCGAATTTTTTATTTGGTTTTGGGTATAAGATTTATCTTTTCTCTTCTCACCTACTCTAAAATCTAAAAAAAAAATAGATATTTTAAAAAAATTGTTTGAATAATGCCATAACCCAATTAAAAAGATCGGAAACTCATATCCAAACCGGATTATAATTTGTTATTCGGATTTTAGATAATCACCCCTAATTGAGAGTAACTATATAACTCTGTTCTCACTTCTCATAGTACAACAACGTAGTAGTTCTTAGATTCCAGAAATGGCGAACCCTGAAAAAGAAGAGGAAGAATGTTGGACTGGGGAAATAGTCAATCCCAGCTGAGTATTTGTTCGCTTATTGTCAGCGATGTTGAGTGGGTTTTTCCTTGTTTTTCAGTGAGCCCAAGTTCAAGCAGGACAATTAGATGCTTTCAACCTTATCAGCAAATTAGGGCTTCTTGCTATAATCTAGTGTAATTTATCTTTATCTCTCGTTTGTTAAGATTTCGTACGGTGACTTGAACAAGTAATCAATAGATGTATGTGGAAATGAAAAAGTATTGCCTTTTCTTTACTGCTCACGCTGCCGTTTCTTTTCTTTCTTTTTTCCTCTAAACTTTCATAACCCAGATCGTTAAAGAAGATGAGTGGTAAGCGTAACCAGGACGAGGAGCACCAGAAAAGGGAAGATGCAAATTTCAGCTGCTCTCAAGTTTCGACAAAGTAAGCAGATACATAAACATATATATAGATCCAATTCATGAACACAACTGACTTCTGTTAGCTGCTTTCTTAATTGATCTTCAGGTTTGTAACCGGAGAAGGAACTGATGATCAGCCAGATTTCACAAGTAAACTACCAAATGAAATACTCCAGCACATCATCTCGTTTCTACCATTGCAATCTGCAGCACAAACAATGCTCCTCTCAAGCCACTGGAGACAAGCATGGAATGTGGTCTCTGACAAAACCGGTCTTATAGAAGATCTAGTGCCTCTGACAGCCTCTTTTCTCAGTTCCGTCAACTGGGTTTTAAACCCATTAACTCATCCTTGGAAGCTCCGGTTTCAGACGGAAGATGGGAGGATGGAAATGATCGCCACAACAGGTGTAAATAACAAGCTGCGTTTGGATTTCTCTATAGGGGATAAGACTAATTATCTACCACGATATTATGACCTCAAACTGAAGATAAGAGATGTGCATTCCTTTCAGCATCCCCGCTCTAACTCTGCCGATTACTTTCAAGTAAAGTCGCTGTGTTTGGTAGGAGTAGACCATCTCTCGGGTGAAATGGTTTCATCCCTGATCTGGAAACATCTTTATTCGCTCGAGAGGCTTGAGATCAGGGAATGCCACAGCTTGACTGGTTTAAGTATTAGTACTGGTGATAATTGGTGTCATACACTGAAGCATATTTCAATTATAGATTGTGATAACCTTGAATCGGTAGCAACAGATCAGCATTGTAAGCTAAATTCCTTTAGGTACCGCGCGCAATCATTCCCCGTTGACATATACATGACGCGTGAATGTCTTTTGATGGCAGAGGATGTTATGTTTGACTTCAGAGAAGGGACTGCAGGTTATAACGACAATGAAGACTACAAATGCGTGCAGTTTTTTTCAAACGTCTTGTGGTATCTGAGTATGGCGAAGCATGTTACTATTAGCCAGTGGACATTTCAGGTAAAGCGTTTGCGAAAAATCATCCAAACAAGAAGTTGTATGCTTAGTTTATTTACCGTGTAATATATCATATATGTACAGGCGATGATCAAGCCGAACTGGGAAATGCATGTAGGTATTTTCTACCAACTAAATGAGTTGTGGTGGACTAGGGCAGACTCCATGGGGGAGGACCAGATTGATGATTTACTAACCTTTCTACTGCTCTGCCCACGCATAGAGAAGCTTTTCGTAACGGTAATAGATTTCTCAACATTAATCTAGCTAGCTACTTTCTTTTGATCAGATTCCTTATCGTAAGAAACGCGATCAACTAATATAATAATTGGCGTTGTCTATTTGCAGGTTGACCGATCTCCAGCCAGTGACAGCCTCCCGGCAATGAAAAGGGTAACTGAGAACCAGAGCCGAAACAACAGGGACCGGGTGGGTGTGCGGTTAATTTTTTTTGTTATATAGTTTATTCATATTATTAGATATTTGTTCATCCCTATAACATTTTGTAAAATATCATTATGATGCATCCTATTTATTATCAATTTTATTTCTATAAATTTTAGAATTATATTGTAAAATTGATTATTATGTATTTTTATTACAGATTTTGCAAATTAAAACCAGAAATAAAAAGGTAGACAACAAAAAAAGGTTATATTATTGGGAAGAATTTAGGGATTTTGGGTTAATAACTTAATATTGTATCCATCACCTAGTAGATGGGGTGTTTTCAAAACTCAGGCTTATGAAGGTCACAATAATTTAAATAATGAGAGTTTGATTTTGGGTGAAGATTTTCTCCTCAAACATTGATTTTGAGTAAAAAAAATCCCACTTATCTAGTTAAAAGTAGATATATTAGTTTGAAAATTTTGGGAAATACTAAATTGAGTGGCAGAATTATTGTGGGAAAATATAAATCCAAAAATTGAAAATATTTATGAAGAAACATTTTCTCCCAAAATAGAGTAAACGGCAGATTCATTATGGGAAAATAAATGTGCAATAATTTAATATATTTATGAAGAAAACTTTTTCACCCACAATACATAATTCATGTAGAAAAATTATCCAATAATTTAAAATATTTTTTCTCCCACAATTAATTAACGGGCAAAATTATTGTGGAAAAAATTAAATCCAATGATAAATAACTGGCATAATTATCCCGGACAAATACTGATTTAATAATTAAATTTTGATTGAAGTTAAATTTTCTCTTTATTAAAACTAATTAAGCGCTAGAAATATAGATCGAATCATTTATTATCTTTAGGAAGAACGTGGGTATTTATTTCTATATAATCATCATTCAAAAAAATGTTAAATATTAACAATGTGTAACAAAAATTGTAGCTGCTCTATTTTATCCTCAAACATATAACAAATGTTTACACCAATATGTATGATAACAAAAGAAATAAAACTAGTTAATTATACCTCAAAAACATCTAATATTACACAATCTATTCCTGTCACCAAATAATAAAATCTTGTGATCCTTTCTCCCAATTCAGCAGCACATCCATTATCTATTTACTAGTTGAATATGAAATGTCATACTTTGTAGTTCCAATATAAGACATTTTATCATCAACCTGCATCCAACATTTTTCTTGACAATATATCAATACATACATATCAATACAATAAAAGAATAGTTAATTTACTTTGAATAGTATATATATATACATATATTAACTACTCATTTCAAGCTTCAAAAAATATATCAGTACAATAAACAATTAGTAAATTTACCTTGAATCTTCATATCTTCACTCTGGGAATGTGAGATTCAAAGCACATTATTGCTACACTCATTGCTAGGGGTTGACGGCATTGTCATCAATTCTTTATCTGCCAATATAAGAATCTAGCTCAATGACATCGAAGAGCACAATCAATCATATTTACTTGTCAATATAAGTGTGAAGGGAATATAAATTACTAAAGACCATTAAGATTTTAAAGATCAAAATGGAGAATGAAGATACGCGACAAGAAAAATTACATTGATACATCATCCACCACAAATTCATGTCGGCATAAATCAATATCTCCATCGAATCTACTTGTTTGTAGCTCGGAAGCAACACAAATATCTCTTGGGTTCATCAACACTTGATCTGCTTCAGAAGACAAGATAAACGGTTCGTCTTTCAAATTAACTCTTGTGTGTATCAAACGAGTGAAATTTCTTCAGATGAAAATAGCCATTCATGACTCCTTGTTTGCAACACTCAATTCAATTTAACATATCTGTATTAAGACAAACGAAAGATAACGGGAGCTTGTTGATGAATTGTCAAATTTACATATCTGCATTGACACTCAAAACGTAGAACAAATCCTGAGAAACAACAAATTCATGTACCTTTTGTACCAGGAAAACTCCACAGAGGTATAAGAAGGAGCCATTTTCTTGTTTAGCATCCAAAAGCACAGCTTTGTATCGATAGCTCGAATCTCCTACTCCACCCAATGTTAGTTGTACTTGGCATCGTATAGATGCTCCGAAAGGCGGGAATTTCCACATCCGGGTACGAGAATCTGCAACTCCTTCGTCGAAAATTGTCGCCCTGGGTCTTTGGTTGTGGAGGATGAAGATGATGATGCAGGAGCGAGAGGAAATGGTCTTTGAGTTTATTCCACTAGGCATACCACTCGAAGGAGTCGTCCCCGCCTCTGATGGTGAAGAACTTGTCCCAATTCTCCTTGCTAGTAAAATCTTTCAACCTTTCGAGCAAGTCTAGCTGCTTCTGGTTATCGGTTTGAGTTTTATTTTTTCCCCCATATTCTTTGCACCCGGCTAGGAGGTGGGGATAGGCGACGTGGTGGTAGTTTTGGCGGTTCAGGATGATAAAATCTTTTAAGATGTAGGTTTTTTATATAAAAATAAAATAATGATGATAAAATTTGTTGTATTTTTTTTCCAATAGTATCGGTGGGAATTTTTTCCTCCTACAAATGAATAGATTATTATCATAAAATTTGTGGGAGATTTTATTTGTAATAATAACTATTTGCTGGAATATTTTAGTGACAAATTTTGGAGGGAATTTTTTTCCCAATGATAACGATATAGTTGGAAGGTTTTTTTTTCTCATAAATAGAACATAAATAGAATGATCATGGTGAGAAAATTTGGGGAGTGTTTTTCTCCCACTACTAACTTAGTTGGAAGATTTTTTTTCTTCTTATAATTAGAACATAAATAAAACAATAATGGTGAGTAAATTTACGGAATGTTTTTTATTCTCAAAAGTAACTATGTTTGAGTAGATTTTTTAAATAGAACGATAATGGTGAGAAAATTTGGGGAGTGTTTTTCTCCCACTCCTAACTATACAGTTGGAAGATTTGTTTCCTTCTTATAATTAGAATATAAATAAAACAATAATGGTGAGAAAATTTACGGAGTGCTTTTTATTCCCAAAAGTAACTATGTTCTTGTAGATTTTTTTTTCCTGCAAATAAAAAGGTAATTAATGGTGATAAAATTGGTGAGAAAAGTTTTTGTCCACGAGTATTCTCCGCTAGAGCAATTAATCTGAGAAATTTGTGGGAAATTGCTTCCCAATAGTAACTCTATAGTCACAAATTTTGGGGAATTTTTTTTCTCGATACTTACTTTTTACGGGAATATTTTTCCCCAATAATAACTATATGCTAGAAGATTTTACTATAAATGAAAAAGATAATGTGAAAAAAAAAATTGAGAATATTTTTATCCAATAACAACTATATTCGGAATATTATGCTCCAAAGATGTTTGTGAGAAAAAAATATTAAATATGTTTTCCCATAATAATTCACAATGAGGAAAGAAAAATGGAGAAACAATTTTACCACAAAAATCAATTAAAAAAATGTAAAAACTCTTCTTTTATTTCAGACTATTTAAACGGGTAATTTATGTACACAATATTCTTCATACTTAGTGAGGAAAAACAATTCTCCCATTTTTATATCCCAATAATCTAACCTTTTTTGTGGTGGTAAAACAAAATGTTTTTATTCATTAAATATATATTTCAATTTTATTTTAATATTCATGCCAAACTATATATCTAATATCAATATTTTAAAATATAATTATAATTATTTAAAATTTAAAATTTTATTTTAAAATATTAATCAATATGAAAAATTTCAGTCCCCAAAGAAATTTGTTTGGACTTCGCCTTTGCTGAGAGACACTACAAACAACAGAAGAATTCAAAGAGTAGACTACGAAAGCTGAAAATGGTGAAAATGGTGAAAATGGAAGGCTTTCCAGATGAGGATATGATGTTGCTAGCTGATAAGATACTGAAGATGGCTACCAATGATCCAGTTATAATATTTATGGCAACATCAGAACACTTGCGCCCAAGAAGTTTGGTGAAGATTCAACCAGAACGATGGACGTTTGTGGAGGAAACTGATATTGAACTGATAAATACCAAACATCTACATATGAGTGTGTAGATGTGAACCATAAATGGATGTATTAATTAATGCTGAGATTGTCGGGATACGAAGTTTCAATGCTCGAAACTAAATAGACATAGCGAACAAGCTACTCATCGTTGTACTCAGCTCACAAGTTGAGAATATAATAAAGATTGACATACTCCAATTAGACGTGTAAATCAGTACTATAGGACAACATAATAGAAAGAATCTAAGTATGTCATAAAGCCCTAATTTCCTATTTTATGCCCATTATAAACCCAAAGTAAGGGTTAATTGACCGTGGATAATTGTTTTTTTTTTTAAAAAAAAGTGGGATACTCAATTGTATTCACTTGAATCCACCACAATACCAACGAGATAAATCTCAAGACTACACAAATTTCTATGCAATACTAAGTAGATACTGTTTGCTTTTTTTTTTCTTCTAGTTTTTCCACTTTAATATTTTTTGCATAAGATAAATTAATTTTAATAGTATAATTTTTTGCGATAGATTTGTCATTTCTAATAAACTACTTGCTACTACACTTATATTTATAACATTATTTTATCATTTATAATTGACAATAAAGTCAAATGACATTAACATAATTAAATAGAAGTAGTAATAAGAAATGGGTGCATTTGGGTTTTCTTCAGCCCCTCCATCATGGCACTATCCCCCATCCACCTCTCCATCCAAATGCTTACTTGTAAGGCCACTCTGTTTGGCTCGCTCGACTTTACCATTTCCTTTCACTAGTGGAAAAAATGTTTTTAACCACGGTTATTTTGCTTATATACCACGGTTAGGAACCGTGGTTTATGCTCCGTCGCATATAGAAAATTGCCTATATACCACGGTTGATAACCGTCGTTTAAAAGTAGACTATATACCACGGTTTGCTATGACCGTCGTTTAAGACCGTTTTTGGACGCGGTCCTCACCGATTTTAAACGACGGTTAAGAAGAGAACCGTGGTATAAAGTACCTTTTATACGACGGTTAGACTCAAAACCGTGGTATATAATGTATAAAATCAACGAATAAACCACGGTTATACATACAACCGTGGTTTATAGTCTATGAATTTTTTTTCAAAATCACCGGCGATTTAGAAGCGCCGCTTCGCAGATCTCAAACAGAGCACAAAAGAGAATAAAGAGGCTAGAACATGTGTGTTCCTTGTTTGCGATTTAGGGTTGCAAAATAATGAGTGAAGAATGGAGGCGTAGTATGTTCCTTGTTCGCGGTGGGTTGCAAAATTACCGTGAAGTTGAAGAGAATGAAGAATGGAGGCGTAGGCCATGTTCCTTGTTCGCCGGTTATGGTTGCGAAAATTACAGTGAGAATGAGTGAGTGAGGACGAGCATGTTCCTTGTTCGCAAGTGTAAGCTGCAAAAATTACCGATAAACAAGAGAATGAGTGAGGACGAGCATGTTCCTTGTTCGCGATTTAGGGTTGCAAAAATTACCGTGAGCTAGTTGAAGAGAATGAAGAATAGTTGCAGAGCATGTTTGTCGGTTTGGGTTCCAAAATTACCGTGAGGTTGAAGAGAATGAAGAAGAGTTGCAGAGCATGTTCGTCGGTTTGGGTTCCAAAATTACTGTGACATTGAAGAGAATGAAGAAGAAGAGTGCTTCGTCGATATATAAGAGAATAGAGAGAAAGCGCCGCGTTAAATTTCGACCGAAAATTAAAATTCCCGCCTAGACTATATACCACGATTGATCAAAAAACCGTGGTTTAATATAGTAAGATGTGCAATATAAATGACGGTTGCCCAGGAACCGTGGTATATAGGTGCCCTATATACGACGGTTCTCCAAGAACCGTGGTATATTCACTCCGGCATGTACTATATACCACGGTTGCCCTGAAAACCGTGGTATATAACTAACCTATATACGACGGTTCCCGAAAAACCGTGGTATATGCACTCTGGTATGCACCTTAAATGACGGTTGCTATGAATACCGTGGTTTATAAACTTTAAACCACGGTTTTCCATTTAACCGTGGTTTAAACGCCGTCATTAAAAATATTTTTTCTACTAGTGTTTGTCTATGGGAGTAACAACCCGATGCTCAAATCTCATCTCTGGGATGAGATCACCCACCTTAGTCGTAGCTCTACAGGCCCCTGGGTCGTTGCTGGGGATTTCAATAACATTCTCTATGTCGATGATAGACTTAGCGCCCGTACCCCCTCCCCCAAAGATTACCGAGACTTCACGGACTGTGTCTCCGGGGCGGAGCTCCAGGACCTTCGCTACTATGGGCGCTTCTACACCTGGTGGAATAACCAATACGACCAGAGCCGATTCATGGGTAAAACTAATCGGGTTCTATAGAAAGTTTCAAAATCCCATTTACCACCATAACCAATAGTTAAAAAGAACATAATCTGGCTAATTAACCTAATAGGCAATATTGCTTCTGTTTAGCCTTTTTCTAAACCTTGCTTACTTCTGTTGTGTTATGCATTTTACAAATCTATTATGCAACTTTAGGTGTTTTTAGGCATTAAATCTAAATTGTTATCTTTCATTACATTGTTACTCTGAAACTAATTAGATAAAGTCTATTTCTTTACTTTGCTGCTCCTTTGTTTCTTCAATATTTGAACTTTATTGCCATTGTCAAACTACTTTAGGTTGTTTTACTTACTTTACTTATGAGTTAAAGCTTTGTGCTGATATGCCACTATCTACATGACAAGCAAGTTGCTGATTACAGTTAGCAGCTTCATTCTTAATACCTAAAGTTTTGTTGGTTAAATTCAAATGAGGGGCAAATTTAGTTCTGTTTTATTGCTATGTGTTGTTATTGTTTGGCACTACTGCTTTATAAAGTCCATCATGGATACTGTCATTACATGCTTTCAAACCTGAGGCAAGATCCAGACTTTGCTCTATGTTATAGCTGTTAGGGATGTCAATCTTGACCCGAACCCGAAACCCGACCCGAAACCGACCCGTAAAAAGCCGGGTTCGGGTTGAGATTTTTGACCCGAAAAGATTTTCGGGTCGGGTTCGGGTTGGGTCACTAAAACCCGTTCTGGGTTCGGGTTGAACCCGCTAACTCGTAACCCGAAAAAATTTAATAAAAAAATAGAAAATATGTTATATTTAATGACTAAAAGTAATATTTAATGATTTATTTATGACTAAAATAAATATTTAATCAGTAATTTATGATTAAATATAGTACATCATAATTAATTAATAATAAAATATTATATTTATTTATTGTATAATGCTAAATTTTAAAAATAAAAGAATTTTTTAAAAAAACGGGTCGGGTTCGGGTCAACCCGCTGCGGGTTCGGGTTGAAGAAATATAACCCGCTCCAGGTTCGGGTCGGCTTCGAGTTGACCTAAACCATTTTCGGGTCGGGTTTGGGTTGAGCTCAACCCGACCCGAAACCCGATTTTGACACCCCTAATAGCAGTTATCTTTGCTCTGTGTTACAACAGTTTAACCTTGTGAACTAATGCTTATTTCTTGTCTTCTCTTACTATTGTATACTGCTGTCACTCTGGAATAATGAGGAAATGGAGACAGGAACTCATGCCACCAATAGTAGGATTACAACCATCGTAATTCACATCAGAATTCGATCAGTCGAAGGGAAATGTTTTGCTCGACGGATTGGTTTTTCAGGCAGAAAGAAACGCGCCAAGATGTCAAGACAATAGACTTAATAAAGATAGACTTTAAAGGAATAACTTTACCAGAAAACCACTCACAAGGTTCAAAAGAGGATGCCTGCCTCGCCAATTCATAAAGCACCAGAAGAATATGACGCTCCGCCCTCTTTAAAGTGACAACCTGAATATTATACCAAGCCTGGACGCCAACTTAAGTCAGGAAGGGATAGCGTGGGCAGTTCATTTTTTACATTACCTCAATGAAGTGGCAGTGCACAGTAATTATTTAGAGAAATGCACTGGAGATGCAACTACTTTAAGACAGGCCGGCCATAGCAAGCTTGCCCAAAGACGTGTAAGATTCTTCAAATATTTACCAACAAAAAAGCAGAGGTTTTTTTCACAAATATAGCCCGGTCTCATGGGAATTGTCCAAGTATGGCCCGCGCACATATCACAAGAATGTTCGCGCCATCCCAGCTTCATATCTGGACCCAGGCCACAAAACTCCCCACTTTTTGGTGAGCCCTAAAGAAAATTTGCAAACAACTCTATGTCAACAAGTTTTCAAAAAGTATCATCAAAATCCAAGGAGTCTCATCGAAGACGGAAACCCAAGGCGCTATCATAGGCCCTCTGGTTATCTCATCGAAGACGGAAACCTAAGTCGCTATCATAGGCCCTCTGGTCATCACATCAAAGATGGAAACCCAAGGCGCTTTCATAGGCCCTCTGGTTGTTTCATCAAAAGTAACACCTACCCATGGACTTTCTGCAACAGAGTTGCATATCCATGGTGAAAAGTAACACCTGCCCATGGACTTTCTACAATAGAGTTGCATATCCATGGTGAAAAGTAACAACTTGGGCTATCATGCCCGGTCATCATGCCAACCGAAACCCATCTCTGGATCCATAAGGAGCTCTGGTCGATCAAAACCTTCCAAAAGAAATGGTCTTTCCAAAGTACTTTGGAAAGGTAGGATCATACCATTCTTTGGCTAGTATAAGCAAAAATGGGAAAATATATCATTTATATTCCCTCTTTAAGAGAGTAATTATTCTTTGGCTAGTATAAACAAAGATTGAATTATCATATTATTATACCCTTCAAAAAGGGAATGGTTCTTATTCGAAGAACCATTGGTCTTATTTATGAAGATATTATTATGGATTTCTGGAGGGAATCCCCTTTATAATTTTGGACTTTTGGATTTCTGACCTTCTTGATTATTACATGTCAGAGATCAGAGGATTTATTCATCAAGACGTATTATCTCCGGGACTTATGTTCCAGAATTTCCAATATGTTCGATTAAGAAGAGACGCACTTGTGGGATTCTAATTGTACCAAGCTTTTTTTTTAAGTTCATTTTTCCTTTCTTAGTCTAAAGAAAAAGAACTAGTGGGACTGGGAGATAGGAGAAAGAAAAAGTATAAAGAATGTAAATTTTTATCTTCTTTTTGTTAGTTCTACTTTTTAAATGCTAAAAAGCAGAACAGTGGGACTGATGAAGAGGAGAAAAATATGACAAGACAAGAGAGCCAAGACGAAACAGGCCCCAGTCCAAGCCCCAGACCCCACTTCAGGACTCTGCTCAAGCTCTAGTCCGAACCCCAAACCTTGGTCCATGCCCTTGCCCGGTCCCTAGACCGGACCCCGTGCCCCGCGTCCGGGTCTCACATCCCGCGCCCCACGCTCAACGCCCAGGCCTCGCACCCCGTACCACACCTCTTGGGGCTAGAAGGCTTTACAAGAAGAAAAGTATTAAAGTCAGAAGGGTTGCTCCAATAGAATAATGTCACATATACAAGGGTTTAAAGATAGATCTTACCTTGGAATGTCTATAAATAGGAATGAGAGGCTCATTTATAGGAGGACACAACATTAGAAGAGAGAAAATATATAGAAATGCTCTCTAAGGCTGTAATACAAATACAAAAGGGAGAATAAAGATACAGTTAAAGAGTGGATGTAGGACAGTTTCTTGGCCGAACTACTATATCTCTTTGTGTTCGATCTATTTGTATAGGGGAACAATTTCACGTTTTCACTACCTCTAGACAAAGCGCTACAAAAATGTGTATAACAACCTGAAGTAGATACACTTTAATGATTAACTCAAAACATTAAATTCATTATCAACCTCAAATAGCTTATGCTTGTTACTCTTTGGCTTCCCACTCGACTATTTTATTGGTTTTGTTTTTTTTGTTATGAAGTATTCCCATGTTTTCTCCTTGATCATCCAATTTCTTTTCTTTCATCCTTGTATTTCGGGCTTCGGTATCCAAGAAAGAATCCACTTTCGAATAAAATTAAATCTGATCACTCACAATCTTAAGAAGGAAGTAATCTCTCTAACATCAACAAATGCTCCGCCCGCACAAGAGCCGTTAGAAACAGGGTTATAATTCTTGGGAAACGCCACATCTTCTGAAACTATTATGGACAAGAGCAATATAACTAACATAGCATAAATGTAAACAAGAATTCCAACAGGAGTTCATACATTAAGGGGGCGTTTGTTTCAAACAAGTGAAACAGAATGGAATCAGAAAAGGGAATAGAGAGGATGGAAAAGAAATCCCTTTGATTTTCCCGGTTATTTGTTTGAGCTGGGAAAGTAAAATAAATAACCATTTGACAGCCTCCGATCCATGGTCAACGAATGCCGATTGTCGGTCAACGTCCATTAATTACCGGTCTATATTCACCATTAAATGGTCATTAATCATCCGTTAATGGTCATATGTCGTCGGTCAAAATATACTAGGGAAAGAGAATTTCATTCCCTAGTAAGAGGCGATGTCTCAAGATAAAGAGTTTTAAGAATCTCATTCCTTTACTTTTCCTGAAAATAGAAAATACTGACTAAACAAACAACTTTCTGATTACTCCAAAATAAACGCCCTAAGCATTATCTAACACCTCAGCACAGCCTATCTACATATTACCGAAGAGAGAATGACCAAACATTAATATTCTGCACACGGAATTCACGGAGAAGTCATCAAACTGATTTCCTCAAAAAGTAAAAAAGATTGGGAGCAAAGAATTTTGGGATTCCAGACCAACCCACTTCTCTATTTGTACACAAGCTATGTAGGGCCCTATATTCATCTACTTTCCACCTGATGTGAATGTACCACAATTATAGTTATTATCCTCCATCCCCATCCATCTCTAAGAGTTTGCTTGATTTCCATTCACTTAGATCTTGCCTTGTGCCTGCCACCCTACATTTTTTACTTACAATTTTCCTATAAGTGATGCCAAAACGAAGGAGGAATTCCATGCTTCTGAAACCATTCAGGCATGCGAAACTTATCGTACAGAAATGGCCGCACGTCACTCTGCTCTGAAAGTTGTTTCAGGAGGGGAAGAAGTACATTCAGAAGCTGCAAACAAAACACGAACGAACTGGGATTTTAGGAGCTCTCACATTTGAGAGCAAAGATATACTGAATCATAAGCAGATGCTGAAGATATGCCTGTACCAATTGATTCAGACTTGAGAGAATTTACCCAGATCTTTGCTAGAATATATTACCTGATTATCTTTTGGTTGTCCTGGAGAGAATGGAACGCAGGGGATACCATTCAGTGGTTGAAGTAAGAAGCTGAATGGATTGTTGTCAACTAGTACAACGCGACAGAGATCCTTTGTGAGTGGGGACAGGTCTTTCACATGATCCCGATATTCCCTGCACAAGTTGCACATGTTCTCGGTTCAGTCTAACGATCCATCAACAGATGCAGATACGAAAAGGGGCAGTATCAAGCAGCAAGGAGAACATAATTTCATCCACAAGAATCAATGTTACTATCTTGCTCCCCAATCGGTAAAGTGGTGGCTGAATTTCTACAATTCATCGGTCCGGTTGAATTGATTCTGATAAAAAAAAGGTTTCTGAATGTATATATACCAACATCTTATAAAAGGCACTAACATTACACATCACCGGACCCACAAAAGAAACACTGTTAAAAGTGAAGATCATTTTCCATGTATGCACAGATCTATGATATGAATATGAGATACAAAAAAAAGGCACATAAAACAAATACCATAGGGAACTGCATTCAGGAAATTGTTCATGATCATGATCCCACACTGAATACACAAGTCAAGCACATAATTGTGCGCTTATAAGTTGTTTTTGAACAGTGAACTTCTGATAGTGAGATAAGAGCAGCAAAATGCATAGGAAATGCTGTTTGCAGGAGTCTCTGATATCAAATAGTTTGAATCAAGAGTAATAGTAGTAGCAATCTGGTCAGGGAAAGAAACATACGTGCCAGTTGTTGAAGGCCGATACAAACGCTGACAAAACCGATTCTCCGAATCAATTCTGTCTACCAGAGGTCTAGCATAACCTATCATCAACATCCCATACGCACGAAATTCAATCAATCCCTTATCCCTGATATATATATATATATATCACACTTGAATTAAACCTAATGCAAGAAATGGGTCGTAAGCTCACCTTCAAGCCCAGCTGTGAACAACACAAGATTCGCGAACCCACTGAGCTGTTTCAGGAACTCGTGCAATCCAGGGCGCTCGAACACTGTAATGTAGCTCACTCTAGCAGGCTTGCCACCAGCTTCCTTCAAATTTTCCCATGGATTGCAGAGAAAGTCATGATGCTGGAGGGAGGGAAGGAAGGAAGGAAGTGAAAGATGAAAAAGGAGATTTATGAGAATAAAAGAACCTTCTCTGAAGCTGAACATTCCATCTCAAACCACTTCAACCCAGCTTCTCTTGCCTGGGTGAGAATAGACTCGGGTAAACTAGATGTTTCGTAAGCACAGACAAGTGTTTCATCCAAGTCCAGAGCCACCTACAAACATAAGCACCAACACATAAAAGAGTAGTATGATTGAAACCCTTTCACAATCAAAGAACCAAGTGTAAGTGCTCTCTTATATCAAATCGTAAGATCTCATTGAGCAACAACAATTAACTTTCTAAATTCTTCTGCAGTTGAGAGCAAAAAGTTAATCTAAGAGATAAATTTGAACATAAAGGATCTGTTAGGAGGTCCTTTCTATATGAAAGAAAGCAACTTGAAACATAGATCATCTAGTCACCTGTCATACTACGTCCATATCCATATCTTAAGGATAAAAAGACGAACTTTCTGAAACAGACAACCAATTATCAAACAAGCAACAATTCATGCAGTAAATTCTTTAGAGCAAGGCTAGCACTTGGAAGTGGGCCACTGAAGTGGGGATCCAACAAAAGCAGGAATTATGACAGGATTGAAACCTAAAAAAAAAACGTCAATTGCAACACTTAACCTACAAACAACCACTACGATAGGCTTTATTGTTCTATTAGTATTAACCGGATAGTAGCTTAATAAATCACCTATCCAGGACCAACCCTATCCAATCGGATTGAATGCAATAAGGGTCCCAAATCAATATCTCAACACATCAAACCACAAAAAATGTCCACCAGTGGGCCATACCAAACAGATAACAGTTTGAAATCAATTCAAGTCCCAGCTCATACCGCGAGATAACACATCATCAACCACCATAAACCGGCTTGACATCAACACAAACAGAGAAAGTAACCAGCAAAGGGACCAAACAAATCACATACCGTAAGCTTATCCAGCGGGCGAGAATGACAGTCAGGACCAAAATCAGCGGGTACAGAATTGGTTACTGGTGATATATCAACAGAAGAGCTGCTGGGAGTCGTCGGCAAAAGGTGATGGATTTGCTGATGAGGATGACGAAGCTGGAGAGGAACCTCAACGACGGGGAGAGGCTTGAAGGCTGGAGAGGACGAAGTGGAGAGAAAAGGGGGGCTCTGGTTGAATCCGATGAAGGAGAAGACACGTTCAAGGGAAGGGATTCCACCAGCAATCTGCACGAAGATGACTTGAACGAGGAACGTTAGCCAGTTCAGCACCGTCCTCCATAGCTGTAGGGATTTGGGGGAGTACACCTCGTCTTCGGCCATCCGTAGACAGAAAATTAAGAGAGGAGGGAAAAGGGTGGGAACCGGAGAAGAAAATTAGACTAGTAAGGCGTTAATGGATTTGGGCATGTTGGTCAGAGGGAAATTGATCGAACTAGATATGCAGATGGGTGATGATGGAAGAAATCGTTCAGGAACTGGGAAAGAACGATCAGATAGTTCGCTCCTGGTTTTATTCGATTCGATCCTTTTTTATTTTCTTAAGGAAAATCTACATATATATATGATTAATCGGGAAATCAAAGTCTGCTTTCCAAAAGAGAAAGGGAGAAATCGGTCGTTAAAGGAAGTTGGGGGGTGCTTGCACTATCTGCTTTTCAAACAAAAGAACCTTTGAGCTTTCAACTTGCTTTTGGCGACAATGGTGAGAGCCGGATACCAATCTTTTTTTCTTTATTTTGTATCTTCTCTGTACAAAAATTTCTGTTTCTGACGTCTGAGATGTGGTCCGGAACAAGTCTTCGGAGAGAGAGCGAGGATTGACGCGAACTAGAAGGGAAGAAGGGGGAGAGATCGAGGGGCTGAGAGAAGGAAAGAGAAGAGACACGAGTGGTCGAATAGTCGGAGAAATATCCGCCAATCAGACGAGACATATTTACCCCTTTTTGCACATGTGAGCCCGCCGATAGAACCATCTTTTTTTGTTAATCTTTAGTAATGAATAAAGCTACGACCCTATCTTCGCGCTTGTGTTTCAATGTCCCTGAAATCCTGCGCCATAAAAAAAAAAAAAAAGATCCTGCGCCACAGATGAAAATAGTGGTTAAATAAGTATTATGGGCTTGTCTAGCCCGTTATCTGACTGGGCTTAATAAACTTTTACGGGCCACTATCTTTTGTTTGGTTAGGTTTGTTATGACTCATCTGAAATGTCGTTTCTTAGTGTATTTTCTTCTTTGTTTCGACTTACGCATGTAAATGATTCTGACGGAGATGAAGTCAACAACTACGAACCCAATCTCAGAATATGATACTATTATCCAACCACAGAAGTTTCAACGGTGGACGATGTGACATTCATCCGCACAGTATGCTCAGCTCCGTTCTAGTAATAGGCTAATACTCCCTCCGTCCTGTTACTTTACGACACATTTTGTTCCATTTCAATATTAAGTATATAAAAAAATAATTTATAAAACTAAATTTTGAACATATAGTTTATCATGTAAGGAATCATATGCAAAATTTAAATTTTCAAAATTAATTTATCTATATGTTAAAATTGAAGTCAAACGACATGTCCAAATAGTAAACAGACGGTCAATTCAGGACGGAGGGAGTAATAATCTACGTTTTTAAGTGTGACAAGTATCAATTTTAATTGGGTGTAACTTGGCAAATTAATAATTGTTAACTACATGTCAAAAGCAGAAAATTCCACATTAGGAAACCGAGATCGAACCGGCTCTTATATAGTAATAAGAAAATTGTAGCATTGCTGTTAATGAAGTAGTCAGAGATAGTACTAAAGACCTGCATTTGCTACAGTTTACATAAGGGTCCAATGCCATTTGGAAATACAAAAGAAGAGCCGCGCAAGACTATTTGACCAATTAGTAATTGTACAATGGAGAGAAGATGGAACACTGGGAAGGATAAATGGTAGTATAGATCAGTGAGTATTTCAATATTCATCTTTCAGAAGAAATGGAATCGACATCCATGACCTTACAAGAATGGCTCATCAGTAGATTTGCGGTACAAAGTGAAACCTAAATGGTTCACTGTGAGCCTCTCAATACAACATCCACTACCAAAGATACATATGTACACACAATACAATGGAAAAAATAATTCAGTAAAACAATAATCTATTGTGTCATCAGTGGATTGCTTTGCCTCTTGCTAGTCTCTTCTTCGCATTAAGGCCTGCAAAGTCTCAGGTCCCAACAACATTGGCTCCAAAAGGCTGGAAAACAATCTTCAACGAACAAGAATGAACATATACTTTATGTGGAGACAAGACCGTGTCTTCTTGAGTCGGTGGGGGTGTTATCATGAAACTTCTCTCGTACAATTAACTATTTACAAGTTCGCCAAGAGTCTAACAAGCAGCCTCGCCAGTTTATGGCCTGTTCTGAAGAATTTTGACTCGCCAGGAGATAGTACTTGATGGCCCAATTCTGGTCGGATCACATCACCAAAAAAGCTAAGTGAACAGTAGCTAATATTGATGGGTCAGCCAAGGGTGTTGGAGAGCTTCCTTAGCCGTAGGTCGTCTTTTTGGATTTACTTGAAGCAGGTACTTCAAAAAGTCGACAAACCCAGAATCAGAGCCAGGAAGATGATCTTCAAGAGAAGCCTTTGCAGGAATGATGTATTCTGGCTCATCAGTGTCCTGGATTCACAATTAATGAGACTGTTTAGTCCAACCCTGGTGAGCGAACAAAGACAAAAAAAACATGGAAAAGAGTTCTCAGAAAGCAAATGAACCTCGTTAATGTAGTACAGATCGTACTCTCTGGTGAAGTATTGGAAGGATTCCTGTCCTCTGAGTAACATCTCAAGATCAATATGGCCGAACAAAGATATCAGCCGAGCCAATAGCATGACAATTGCATCATTAGGAAACAGAACCTGGGGATATACAACAAGTGATCAAATCAATTACATAGCTATTTCCTTTCATGATTTGAAATATATACAGTTCTTGATTCAAATGAATTTAATCCTTTTACACAAAGGAAACTTACTTCACCAGAGCAAAGCTCAGCCAGGATGCAGCCAAGCGACCAAATATCAATTTTTGCGCCATATGGAAGGCCGAGAATGACTTCCGGAGCCCTGTAAGAACGAGACTGAACATACAGGGATAGAGTATCAGTTAGAAAGCAACTGCTCCCTAGATCGATGACTTTGACTTCACATTTGCTGTAACTCTTGATCAGTATGTTCTCTGGCTTTAGATCACAGTGGATGATTCCGAATTCATGCAAGAAGCTCAAAGCTTCCAAGCACTGCCGGGAAACTGCCTGGACAATCAAAGAGTTAACTAACATGTTATTCATTAGAAGAACACCGAGATCCCACAATAGAAAGAAACCAGTATATAATGTAAGGGTAGTTAGGTCATTGTGGTTTACTTAGTGTTGAGTCAGCAGCTGTTGTCTGTTGTCTAATCTTAGTTAGTCTTGGTTAATCAGCCCTCTCTATATAAACTACCGCTAGGGCTCTGTTGTATTAACTGATTTCCGCATTCTTACTTAGTAAAAGTAAACATGGTATCAGAGCGGGTATACTCCCTGCATTTCTTTCTTTGACTCTCTTCTCAGAGATTCTTTCGTTTCTTGACTCTCTTCTCAGAGTCTCTTTTTTCCGTATCCTCCGTTTCGTCCTTGCTTCGCAATGTCCGAAGAAGACGCCGATTCCTGGTGTTTCTCTGGAGCAATATCAGGTTATGATGAACTTCTTTACCAAGAATTCAAGTGTCGCGACTGAGTCTGCGGTGGCTGGTAATATGCTTAATGTTTCTCCGGTTTTTAAATTGAATTTGCCTGTTTGTTGCTCAGTTGAACATTTAGGTAAATCCTGGATTATTGACAGTGGAGCAGCGCACCATGTCTGCTATAAGTCGGAATGGTTTGTGAATTTTTACTCCATGAATAAAGGTGTTAATATCGAACTGCCTGATGGCACTTTGAAGTTTGTTGACACTATGGGTGACGTAAAGATAGGAGAGAATTTCGTCCTTAAGTGTGTGTTGTATATCCCTCAGTTTAAATACAACTTATTGTCTGTTAGTTGGTTTGTGAAACAGGTTGGTGGGTTTCTTTCTTTTGACTACAGTTCTTGTTTTTATCAGGACCGTTTTCAGAAGAGGCGAAAGGAAGTTGGTAAAGAGTCTAATGGCATCTATGTCTTGAAGGTTGCAGCCTTGGATGATCTTTGCACTGAGCAGTCTTTCTTTCTAGTGCGGTCTCTAGTTCTGTTGATAAGAATAAGAATACTTTGCCTGTTTCTGTATCAGCTAGGGGTGTTAGTTGCTTGGATAGTGGATCTTTTTTTCCTGTTTCTGCTTTGAGTGATTTGCAGCTTTGGCATTTACGCCTTGGGCATTTATCTTTGAATAAGACCAAGAGTTTAGGCTTTGACAGTTGTTCCAATGATAAAAGTTTTGTTTGTGATGTTTGCATGAAAGCCAAGCATACCAAGCTTCCTTTTAAGAATTCTGTTACTAAGTCAATAGCTGCGTTTGATTTAATACATGGTGACATTTGGGGTCCTTATAACATTGACACCTATGATGGTTACCGGTACTTTTTAACCTTGGTTGATGATTTTTCGCGGGCCACTTGGGTTTACATGCTTGTCACCAAAGCTGATGCTTTTGTTTGTATAAGAAGGTTTGTTAAGTGTATTGAGCAACAGTTTGGTGCTCACATTAAGGTT
>CM041776.1:276092557-276187125 GCA_023374045.1 Limonium bicolor
GTTTTCTCCTGTCTTAGAGTTTTCAGCTACCTGAAGGCTATGCCTTTCCCTTTTCTTTGTTGAACTTTCTGAGTTTTTGTTGTAGTTTTCACTCAAACGCCATTAGAGAACCTAACATGTCCGCCAAAGACATCTTAGATAGATCATGGATTTCTTGCATGGCATTGGACCTTGCTGTCGAAGAAGGCAGAAAGAGATCTGAGGAACTTCTGAATTTGATCTCATTGAGATAGTTCTTCCAAGCACCAACATTTCGTTGATCAGCTTGGTGAACCTTGTATGCATTTCAGAAGTACTCTCCTTTTCTTCCTTCTTGAATAACTCCTAATGAGTGAGCAGGAACTCAATGCGGGTCTTTTTGATCTCATCATTCCCTTTCATACGTGACTTCAAGAGTTTTTCAAATCTCTTGCGCTATTTTAGCTGAGGCTATTTTGGAATACTGCTCAGGTAGTAGTGCACAGTGTAGAATCCTTACGACTCAAGCATTGAATACCAACTTCTTGATTTGAACATCCGTCATGCTGTCAACCGATATGTCTTGTCCTTGAGCATCTCGGAAGGTGTATTCACCGTGTCATATAACCCTCCACATCCTTGGATCATCAAACTTGATGTGAAACTTCATTTTATTCTTCTAGTGAGTGTAGTTATTTTCATTGAAAAGTGGTGGTCGATTTGGTACAAAACCTTCTTCTGCGTGAGACATTTTGATCATCTTCCAAAGGAGTTAGCTTTCTAGAAGAGACCTGCTCTGATACCAATTGAAACTCGCTAGCACTTCTGATGCATCCCCGATCGATCGTGGACGTATCGTTGACTCAAATAAACTATTGGATAGTTTAGGAAAGACACGAGATAAACTTAAACTGGAAACTCTATTTTGATTGAGAATTTACACACAGAAATTCACTCAATCCTCCCTCGCCCACACACGGACTCCAGGACAGTTTAGGACTTTATCCCAAAGTTCTCTACCCTCTCTTGACAGCTGGCCTACAGTTCCCTAACCGCTCCAGACTGATCAGGTTTACAAATACAAAGTGTTGTCACACAACTCCAGTCCTAACCAGCTCACCAACTCTCTAGCTTTTACACACACTTAAGTCTGATTCACACTATGAAATACCCCTAAATTAATTTAGGGGATTTCTTTTATTAAACCTTTAATAATATTATTAAGTATTAAATTATTATATGGAATGAGGAATATTAAATTATTATATGGAATTATGAGTATTAAATTATTATATGGGTTGTGAAATTTATTTAGGGGTTTTCTCCTAATTATATATATTATTATATAGTATTATGAATTTAATAATAAGATTATAAGTCAATAAATCTTGGGAAAATTATTAAACACTCCAAATATATAAAGATTTTAGGAAGTGTTGGAACATTGTTTTGAAATATAAAAGTCAATATAAAATTCTAGAAACCTTAAAGTTATTAAGCCTTGCTAGAGTGACTTTTTGAGAATGGTCAAACAGGTCATGAAACCTATACCAATAAATAGGTTATGAAAAACCATGAAGATCGATAAAAGAACGTAAAAACGGATCATCCTAGCCAAAGTTATGCTAGATTGAAGTTTTGAATCAAAATTTAAGAGATGCCACGTTGTCAGCCTCTCGTGCGCCCCAACACTTAGTCAATTCTATCTCCTTGTTTTTCTCCAACAATCATCCGATTCTGACCTAACTTGTGACGGCTATATCTCACTCGTTACTTCGAATTTCCCAGTGCCGTCTTCTCTATTCTTTTCTCCTTAATTCCCTCTTTACAACCATAACTCATACAAGCCCTAACTCATTCTACATCGACGGGAAAGTTGATCCAAAGTTGCCAGCTTTCGAGTTCGTAACCCAGATTCCAGTTTTCATTCGATTTCAGGTAAAGTTCGTCTTGCCATAACCTCCTCGTCTTTAACCAAATTTCGATTTCTTTAGCTCGTTGTGTAGCCCTTTAATCCCACTGCAACTTTTATGTTGATGACCAAGGCTGATTCATAACCTATTGGGATAGAGAGACGTCTAAAGATCTCGATTCAACCACTGCATAAATCATACCGAACCCGAAGGTATAAAACTCATGACTTTCGACTTTAATTTCTTCCTTGTGTTGCGAGTTAGGATAAGTTCTTGTTATCAAGGTGGTGTAGATCATCTCTTCTTTCGATTGAGACAAATAACAAAGCCTAAATCGATTTGTATTGTAAATCCTAGATCCGCAAAGTTTGGTACCGCGAACAGGCCGGTTCGAAAACGTTTCCAGAAAACCGAATCTCTTTGCCCCGTTCTTGCAATTCCCGGTGAGTGTTCCTCAAATTCTTCCGTTGTTGCTAATATACTTCATTGTCGACTAACTCGTCTCAATTTCATCAATTACGTGTTAGATTAGGAGAATTTGTAGGATTTGCATCGAATTAAATTTGATGAAACCGAAACTAACCCTAACCTTCGAATGAATTCGAACACTTGGTGTGTACTGCATTATAATTGGGGAACCGGTACCAATAGAACCGAAATTTGATTACGAATCCATAGAAACAAGAATCACTCGATTTCGTTCTGTAGATGTGAGAAAAACGCAAATTAGTATCGGGTATCAAGGAGAAATCGGGGAAGAACTAGGCGTTCAGTATCCGTCGGATCTTAGTTAAGAGATTTGGACGGCTGAGATTAAAACGTTTCAGATTAAGTTTTTATAAATTCCAGTAAATAACCCTAACTTGTGGAATTAATTTAAATACCTTCCCGAAGGTATTTGACTTGAAATTTTAACCATAGATTCCTTATTTACCTATTTTATTTTGATGTAAATTATTATGGTTTTGGAGTTTTTAAACATAAGTTATGATTTTTACAACTTACTGGTTTTCTGGAATTATTTGGCTAAATTAAAAAGATATTTTTATGAAATAAAAATTTTATAAATGTCTAAAATGTTATAGTTACTGTATATTAAATTTGGGAATTTTTGGGCAAGGGTAAAAGGTTTTAAAAATTGTGTTTATGAGTTTTCATAAGAATAACTTATAATATATGGTTTTTAATGTAATCAAAAATTAAAGTATAGTTGATTAATGAACTTTATGGGTTGGGAAAATATAATAGACTAATTAACATTTAATACAGTATGTTTATAAATATTTTGGGTATTAACTTTAAGTGAAGTAAAAATTGTTACATATATTTATATATATATTTATATGAGAAATAAGATAGAAACTTATATTAAATCAAGGAATTTAACTAAACTACATTTATTTATTATATAATATGGAAGCTAATATGTTAACTAAAACTAAGGGAAATACTTATTTTATAAACCATAAATCAGTTGTGGATAGGTCTAAAAGATATTAAATATAATTAAATACAATGGAATTTCTTAAAGAATATTCTGGATAAATCTTAATATATGTAGATATATATATATATATATATATATATATATATATATATATATATATTTTTATATATATAAATACAATAAAAATAGATAAAGGAAATAACATTCCTTGTGAGAAATATAATAGGAAGGATATATATATATATATATATATATATATAATATATATATGATAAAAATAAATAAAAGGAATAAAATACCTTATAGAAAATGTAATATGAAGGAATTAATGGGTCAAACTAAACCTCTCTAATACTAATAATAGAATACTAATGAGGTGGTACTATTTTATGGTTATGAACTGAGTTTTTAGTTACCTTTGAATTTCTAGGATTTATATTAACGGTATTAAAATACATGTATATATTTAGTCGGTGACCACGGTGTAAATCTATAATGGGTTAAGGAATTAATAAGTTGAAGTTTAGGAATATTTGTAATTAGTTTACATAGAGTGTTACACAAATAGATCTTATTATTTAATTGGTAATAAAATGAATGAAATACTTTACATTCAAATGTTCTTATTATATAAACAATAATAAGTAAATGAGTTACTTTTACATCTAAATGTGAAGAGGATAAATAAGTCTAGATTTAATCATTTCTTAATATTTATAGTATGAGTAATAACTTAATATCTTGTGATAAATCATTAAAAGGATTATGATATAAAACTAAATTAAACTATGATTGGGGAATTAATCTAAATAATAATCCTTACGTTCTTAGAATTTGATAAGCCATATAAAATACATTTAATACCAATGTTAAGGATGTGAGTTTTATAATTAAGTAATGTATTTAGTAGTTAGAATTTATAAGAAGGTTTATAATAGAAATTAGATACTTAAAATCTTTAAACCTTTAATTAGATGAAACTGGGTTACGTAAGAGATTATATTGATTTACCTTTTTGACACTGGAAATATTAATGTGTCATTTGAATATAAGGTATGGGGATTTTCAGAACATATTATCTTATTACATAATTAACAATTTCACTTATGAATCAGAATTTAGTTCTTAGATAAATTTTACCTTATGTCGAGATATAATGTTTATCCTAAAATACAATAAAGGAAATTAATTTATTAAGTTATTCCTTTGAAACCTTTGGTCTTGTAAGTAATATAAAATGTATTTGAGACATAAGTTTATTAAAATTTAGTACAAAGGATTATACATACTCTATGGAGAGAATGTGTGTAAAAATTAAATACTTGGGAAAATTAAAATGTAAGTAAGGATACATAAAAGGGTTATCTTAAAACACCTTATTATATAGGTAATAATTAAGCGAATAACATACTTTGTGGATACTAAGTAAAAGAGCTGGAAGGGTTTGAGTTAATTAAAATATAGTTGTTTCAGGATGAAGAGTAATTGAACATCTTAAGACAAGATATTTAAATGGTTATAATATTAAGTCATTCTAAAATAAAGATAAAATAATTGAGTCTAGTAGTTGTCTCTAAATTCTAAGATCAATGAAGTTGTAATGAAATGCATCTACGACACTATGATTCCGATATACAGGTTGTAGGTCTTAATTAAGTTAAGGGGAAGACTAATAATCATAAAGGATTATCTAGTAGATATTGATAAAATACATAATCATTACATTGTGAGATAATAGTATAGTATTATGGGATGAATCCATCATAGGTCATAATACAATGTTTATTCTGAATTAAGGATAAAAGTATTGAGCCTAAGTTTATTATTTAAAAGTGAGGATTATGGTTAAGTATGAATAAAGTGGATAAGAGTGGAACAATTAACAAGTGTTAGAAGAATACATTCCTTGGTCTTACAACCTTGAGTAATACAACATTCTCAGACAAGTCAAAGGTTATACATAACATTTAAGTGAGGGACAGTTGGGACTTAGAAATAAGAGTGAGGAGTTTATTTAAGCTAACGTGGGCTACCAGTGATTGATGATAGACTACCTTTAATATTCTTCAGAGTATTGTTGATTGTTTGCGCAAGTTGACTAGAACTGCTACAGCGTTATCCAGGTACGATTTCTCGTACTCAGCTTGTTGTGTTTTGGACTCTATGGAATGTTTTGTACGATTTCTCGTACTCAGCTTGACGTGTTTTGGACTTTATGGAATGTTTTGTACGATTTCTCGTACTCAGCTTGTTGTGTTTGGACTTTATGGAATGTTTTGTACGATTCTCGTACTACGTTATTTTGGCTGATTGACTTGTGGAATGTTTTGGAAAACGCTAACTGGCTTTAAGAGGAACTTCTAAAAAGGAAATGGTTGTGTGACTGACTCAGCTTGTGTGACTAACTGAGCCTTGGATGTGGAACTCACTTGGGTATTGGTTCCTTCTATTTGGTGTCCCGTTAGACATTGACTGCTTAGGGTTTACGCTTCTGCACTCTGTAGGACTGAGTGTTTTGGTATTGCTCTAGGTAGTTGGTGATCTAGTGGGGATTTGGAAAAGGTCAATCTTGGAAATCTTTCCTTCGACGTGCGCGCGTCTTTAATGGTAACAGTAGGGGGCTGTATATCCCTCGCCCATAGGGGCATTGATATTGACAGTGAGGGGCTGTATATCCCCTGTCCTTAGTGGACGTGATGACAGTGGGGGCTGTATATCCCCTGTCCTTAGTGGACGTGATAGACAGTGAGGGGCTGTATATCCCCTGTCCTTAGTGGACGTGATAGACAGTGAGGGGCTGTATATCCCCTGTCCTAAAAGGACGTGATTGGCGGTGGGGGCCATCTCTCCCAGTTGAATTATTCCACTCTCGAGTTCTTGGTTCTTGGATCTACTTTCATCATTCCTAGTCCTTTGTGGCTATCTGGGTTTTTCTACTCCTAATGGGAATTGGTTCTAACATCAACAGTGGATGCTTACTAACTATGTGGTGTGACTACTTAAGTGGATGACTTGTTTTGGAAGTTCTCTATCTCTATCTTTGTCTTGTTTTCTTTTCTCTTTAACTTGATTGTTTTGAGGTGCTTTATCTCTGTTTTACTTTTAAGAGTTTGTTTTCATGTTACTGTTTATTTTGAAGAGTTATGTTTTATAAGTTTGTTCTTGGAGAATTGTACCAGTTCCATTCCAGGGAACTGACCCGCCCCTTTTGGGGTGGGCTGCTTGGTTTCATCTTGCAGGTACGAATTGATTTACAGGTGGCCACGAAGAGAATGAGCGTTTGGGATGGGACTAGGTTTTGTGGAGAGTTAATGTGTTTAATTTCTATTATGTTTGTGTTAAGTTTTCTCGAGTTCAGACCGTAACTTAGTTAATTGTAATGGTTGTAATTGGTGAGGTTGGTACCGGGTGTTTGGAGCCCGATGGTCTGTAGCACCTTTAGTTTATTTTTCCGCTGTTGTTTTATTGTTATAGGGGTGTTACACACTACTCAGATAATTTCTATTTTTTTCTCTCTCTTACAGACTTGCTTGCATATTACATAAATGCAAGTATATATATACGGTTAGTTAAGTTATAACTACCGTCCTATAAACTCCTAGACTCTAGGAGTCGACTACAGCTTTGACCTTTCACATTACAACCACACTAGATTTGTGGGAGGCTTCAACTTGATCTAGAGTCGTCAGAACATGTGTCGCCCTGTGATTGAACACGTCGGTGGTAACTCTCTCGATTGGTCGAGCACAACTTGTGTACTCAACTTGTCTGATCTTTTCTGGCTCATTAATGCTCATAAATGCTCCTTTAGACTTCATTATGGCTATGTAATCATTCTAATAAATAGCCCTTTACTTATATTGTTCTTTTGCACATTAATGAGTTATATTCTTGTCGTGTGCTAGTTGATTATGAGGATGTGTGAGTTGGCATAGATATGTCGATCTTCTTGCAGGTATTTTGTCTTTGATCTACTTCTTAAGCATAAGAGATGTGATCGTGTGATGCTTGACTTCTTGTGTGTACCAGAATTTCTATTGTGAGCATTCCTAGACAGGTGCCCGACTGGTTGCGCACATATCATGAATTGAGTGTGCTTGCAACCTTGCGTGTGAAGCCACTCCTTTGCCTATCTATCTAAATTTTAAAGCTTAACAAACATGTTAAATATACAATACAAGGTTTGCTATCATCAAAACTAAAGGATCTTGAACAAGTCCGTATTACAGAGAACTAATATGTAGTTTGTATTCCAGAGTTGAGTTCATTAGAGGACATGTGATAGAGGACGAGCTACGAGGAATACGAGCGAGCGTGAATCTTCACGCTAGCGATTATTACGGTGTACGGTATATGGACGATGGTATGAATTATCCTAAGGGCTTCCTCGGGTCCAGACATTATTGTTGTGTTTAAGAGTGATATGTGTGTGCTTATATGATGTATGTGTGAATTGAAATGTATACCTGACTGTTTATATTGCATCGTTATTATTATGCACGAACGTCCTTTTGGACTAATACTACGTCGACTATAGATCGACTTATAAAAACATACATATACGAGTAAGGAAATGAAGTTGTTATTACCCAATATAATACATTTAGTATTATAATTATATATTAACCTAAGTAAAATACTTAGGTACGAGACACGACTATGTCGGTCTCTAGAGCATGGATCTCGAACATGAATGTGACCTTGAATACTTCTAGGTAAGTGCATAAGACCCCGAGGGCTGCCCTATTAAATATGAACTTTCCATAACCTAAGATTATACTTTAGGTAATTGATTAACTATTAATCACATATTGGAGATTTGGTGTATGAGGGAAACCTAGTGTAGTCACGGGCTAACTGGTTGCGCATAGTGATCACAATAGAGTGGATGACTGATACAGGTCTACTTACATGGTATTTCATATGATCACACTGATCATTGGACGGAGTTCCCATGTAAAGGAATGGCTACGGCCGTTGGTGTCCCTCCATATAATAGATGACATAAGGAGGATTGGAGTTCCCATATTACGAGAATGGTTACTACCGTTGGTGTCCCGCCATATAATAGGTGACAACAGGAGAATGTGTGGAGGTCAAGTCGTCTACTAACAAGAGGTCTGTCAATGGATAATGATAATCAAGTGTGCTAATTGGTATAAGCTGCCTAATCAATATTATGAGACCTAAATCATCCTCATACGTGCGAATAACATAAAGTGGGCCTTAAAGGCCAAGTGACGAGTACCATTCGTTATTAGCGACTATTGCATCGTTTTCATGGTTGCTCATTTATTGTATTTACTTGGGTAGATGATTACTTGTGGAATGTAGTGAATGTAATGGATGAGTTATTCAGTGTTTATGTATGATTCCTTACAGTGTTTATTATAACTGTAAACCAGAAAAAACATGTAATCAACCTAATGCTAAGATGGTTAATACGACCTAAGTGACCGATAGGGTCCAATAGCATACCTAGCATACTCAACGTTTTTCACTGAGACTCCATGACATTTGTCAGGTTAATGATCGAGCTTTGAAGCTGGAGTGCGGGACTTCGGGGTAGCCAAGATGCCTTTTATTTACCGCACTTTTTAGAACTAGTTGTATTCAGTACGTAGTAAACGCTGGGAATACTTTAGACGCTCACTTGTCATATGTATCAGTTTGTACTTAGGATGATGTAGTAGATATCTCATTCATCACTGCAATTTATTATTGTCGTTGTTTTATTATCATTTCGTTTCTGCTTCTTTACTCGCATGGGCAAGTAATGACATATGACACCCAAGTGAGGATTATTGTCGGTTAAACTTCTGCTGTAAGACGTCTTTAATTATGCTACGAGAGAGATTATCACGAGTTTAATGAGAGGGGTGTTACAAAAGTGGTATCAGAGCGGACCGCTCTGATAACGAGATATTAGGATTAAGACAGTGAGCATAGGATTACAGGAAACATTTGTGAGGTACGAGACATTTTGTCTTAATGAATCTACGTTTTAGTAACGCTAGATGCGTGACATACTAGCCTTAATGGCATTTCAATATCCACTGATTACTATATAGAAACTATCGAGAAATGATATGACATATTGTATTACAGATGTCGAGTAGAGATAGAAGCCACGTAGGGCGAGGCATGTCGGGGGGTAATGAGGTCTTACAATTCCGAATAGCATTAAGAGGGAAATAGCCACTCTAGCTTGTTGGGAGAACATCGCAGGAAACAATAGTGGTACCCCACCCGCCACTGCCCATACCTTGAATATCTCCCGTAAAGGCAAGGTAATGAAAGGCGCCAAGGAGACGGAAGATCCCTCATGATTGGGAAGACCGAAGTGATTGCTATAATTGTTGTAACATCAAGATAGATGAAAGAGCCTGTGATACAATGAATTACTAAGGATCGGGGGTCCTGATAGTTACGCACCATCTAGAAGCGTTACTTATACGCAGTGAAAATTATACATTAAACCCTGCTTCGAAGAAGGATAGAAAGATCCATAAGACAAATGGGTCGGCTATAATAAGAACCGATACCCTGTCCAATTAACCAAAGGAAAGCACAGACAAGTGCACCTGACGATTGAAGGATGAAAAATGAGTTTGGGACGACTGTTAAAAAATGCATGACATGCGGACCCAATAACCGTTTAGAAGTCCTTCCCAAAAAGGGATAATTTCAAATTGCTGCAACATTGAAGGTTCAGTGAGGTCCGACCTGTAAAAGTGATAACTCTATGAGCTTACGAAGTGAAACCCACCTAGATTTCTACAACGCAACACCCAATGTAAGAATGTCGTACCAAAGACGACCAAGTACCCCATCTGCTAGACCGGAGCACCACGAGGTGACTATACAAGACGGACCCCAGCTGGTACAACCAGAAGGGGAAGGGTGTCACTCAGGAGCAGAGTACCTCGAACTTTGCGGGAACCTTAGGCGCTGGTACTAGTACTCAACACGATCTAGGTAACCGTACATCTTTAACTTAATTAATGGACTGCATGAATACATGCGTCGAAAATCCCTTTCTTCCGAGATGAAATGTAAAACAATACTAAAAAAAGAGCCCAACTCAGAGAACCTAGAAATAGAACTACCATAGGGGACTTACCATACCTTAACAAACCATAATAACTCCACTACTATCATTAATTAACCTAAGTAAAACACTTAGGCATGAGACTCAGCTATACCGGTCTCTAGAGCATGGATCTCAAACATGAATATGACCTAGATTACTTCTAGGCAACTGTGTAAGACCCCAAGGGCAGCTGTGTTAAAAACGAATTCTCCATAACCTAAGATTATACTTTAGGTTGTTGATTAAATACTTAATCACATATGGGAGGATTGGTGTATGAGATGAAAACCCAGTGTAGTCTCGAGCTAACTGGTTGTGCATAGTGATCACTTGAGGGGTTACCCGGATTGGGTCCAAACAAGTTATATGAGGTGACCACTGCATCAAGAGCAACCATGTATGGGTTCAAGGGTGGCAGCCGACACACCGTGAAGCTAAGGGATGGTCATTGTACTTTTCTGAAATGGCAAACTTTCAGAATTCCATTCTCACATGTGTGCGCAGCTGCTGCCTTCATACATATGGAATGCACTACTCTCATTGGAACGTGGTACACTTGGCAGAAGCTGCTCAATGCACTACTCTCACATGTGTGCACAGCTGTTGCCTTCATACATATGGAATGCACTACTCTCATTGGAATGTGGTACACTTGGCAGAAGCTGCTCGATGTGACAACCGACTATTCATCCCATTCGGTGATCAGCATTCGTGGCCTCCTTCGGATTGTCCAATCATTCTTCCTAATCCATCTTGTGTTCGAGGAAAGGGAAGACCTCGGTCCACTCGTATTCATAGTGAGATGGATTTGAAGGAGCCGAAGAAAAGGACTCGGTGCACCAAGTGTGAGCAAAAGAGACATAATAAGAGAAGATGTCCTAATAAGAATGGTCCTTAGTGTCATAGTGTAGTGATTGTTGTTAGTGTTATAGTTGGATTTATTTGTTAAACATGGTTTTTGATTTGTAGTGTTAATTGAATGTTCAAAAACAATGATTGGTCTATTTCAAAAGTTTTATATGTTATTGTTGTCTAATTTTAATTCTTAATATATTTAAATACTTGTTATTAAATATTCAACCACACATGGATCCCGGTCCACCACCAAGCTTCATTCTTAGATATCAGCGTAGTCATAGGTCCACCTCCGTGTGAGATGGCAATGAGTACCAGGTACTTCATTGTCGTCGGTTCGAAGCTAGTGTATGACGTGGCTCGCATATGCCTTATGATAATAGGATGCATCCCTATTTGGAGGCTTCGAGATTCTACGGTCTTTCCGGTTGGGCATTCATCTCGTTGGATTGACATCTCATCACAACACTTGCCGAGAGATGGCATAGAGAGACACACATTTCATATGCTATCAGGGGAGACTACGATCACATTGGATGACATAACTATTATATTGGCTACCAATGGATGGACGAGCAGTCACCGGTAGTACACACAGAGAGCATTGTGCAACGATCTCCTTGGAGCTAGACCCGCAGATCTTGGACATCATGGTAGGATCAAGTTCACTTGGTTAGGCTCTACTTTTAGTCAGTTACCTCATGATGCGGATGAGGTGATAGTCATGAGGCATACCAAAGCTTATATACTGATGTTGTTGGGTGGCACCATATTTATTGATCAGTCAGGGAACCAGGTCCATCTGATGTTCTCACAGCTTTTGTAGGACTTTGATGAGGCTGGTCAGTATAGCTGGGGGTCAGCCTGCCTTGCATGGTTACACCAGCAGTTGTGTCTTGCGTCCAATGTTGGGGAAAGTGGCATTGCAGGCACACTAGTTATTCTACAGGTCTAGGTGTGGGAGTGATTTCCTTATATTGCTCCCATCCATCGCCCTATCCGATACACTCAGCTACTTGCACCTCTACCACTTGCTGCTCGTTGGTAGGTTGACTTTGACGTGACTAGTCACTCGACGCATGTCCTCACTCACTATAGAAAGGCATTTGACAGACAGATTCTGACTCAGGTAAGTTTCTTTTGTGTTTGTTGTTGTAGTCACATCTTTTTGTTAACATAGTGCCTCTAACGTTTTTTTCTTCTTTTAGATTGTCTGGCAACCCTACTATGAGGAGGTGATACAGTCTCTCCCTGCTCATTGTCTGGTCGGTCGTCACATTGCATTTTCAGGTACCACTTATATGTTTTCATATAGTGAAGTGACATCTCCCGGATAGCGTGATACAACAGTTTGAAGGGATCCAGTTTCCACCGGTTGATCTCAGTACAACCGGGGACGATCCAAGAGTAGACTTTCACAACATCGACTTGAGAGGCCGTAAGATTGGAACTGGACGACACACCATTCGAATTACATTGCCTTATGAAACCAGCGCGCGGAGAGGGTGCTTGACCTTCAGATGGATGATGCTAGTGGTGTTGCATACGATGAGTGGTTCGTCGAAACACTAGGAGGTACATTGGGCGCACCGGAGCACTACTGGGGTACATGGTGAGGGCGACCACAAATGAGGCCATCGGCATGTTTGAGGCGATGCGAGTCGATGACGCTCTTAGCACACTACGGGTGATGAGGGACGAGTACAACACCATGTACTATGTCCTCCCCCGCCGGCAGCAGGTCCCTGGAAATGTCCCTGCCGATCAGGGTATTGACCACGGGCCAGAGCAACAGGACGAGGATGGAAGACAAGGCCACTGTTGTCGTGTGTGTGGTTGAAGAAAAGGAAGAGGACGTTCACGTGGTCGAGCTGCTGAGCCAGGAGATCATCAGAAGGGTGATGCATTCGACATCACCGGTAGCATGCCCATGTCTCAGGTTGTCGATCCTACGCAGCAGGTCGACACCACTGGGTTTGCTTACTATGAGAGCAACTCAGACATTCACCCAACATCATCTTCTAGTGTTGGCACGAGCATGGATGTTGACTATTCGATGTTGGTTGCAGGCCTTGGCTTGTGCTCCACTTCTACTCCTGGAGCACCTCTTAGGAATCTAGATTCCAAACATCATCATGATGTATGGATCTTAGTGGTTGTGCCCTTGATCCTACTCTCGCATCAGTGGGTGAGGATCCTGCACCCAGTGGTCCTAGGACTTATGTACGTCATATACGTAGATGACGTAGGATTGTCATTTGTTCATCTGTAAAGTTCTGGAGTTAGGAATTGTATAACTAGTGTTTATGCATTATATCTTATAAACTATTATCTTTGGTTCTTGTTTCAATTTCTTTTGTTTTTGTTATGTTACGTCTGTGTCGAAATTAAGGATTACGAGGTATCGAGTATGCTGATTGTGTGGAAGTTGATAATATGTACAGGTTGTGTCTTGATGAATTGTGGTGCTCAAACACTTAAAAATTTGTCTAAGTGTTGTAAACAAGTGAAATGTAATTTGCCAAGAAATCGTCTCTTCAAGAGACGACTTCAATAGGCGCCAAATACTTGGAAAATTTATCAAGTGTTTTAAACAACTGAAATAGACGATTCAGTAGTCATAGGCATGACTTTATTAATTGAGAAGTTGTCTTCCTAGAAGACGAGTTCTGAAATTGTCTTCATCCGTCCCACTGAGTCAGCCGCTGATGTGGCGCGGCGTTAAGTGAACCGGGAGAGAGTGTTATTTTAGGAATTAGTTTTTGGGAAGGTTAATAAGAGAAATATTTTTATAAATGTGGGTTATTTTGTTTTTTTTTCCAATTAAAAATAATAATTAATTAAATTTATGTATTGATTAAGCACTGGTTATCATTGCTATGAACAAGTTGCTTTGAAAATTTCCGAGTGAACAAGAAAGATAATATATATTAATCAAACTAATGTATTGACTAATTATAGACGATAACCATTAGCATACTGCTGATCTCTTTCTCTGTCCGAGCAGGGGGCAGAGAAGGGCCTCGAGACCTCCGCGTGGAGAGACCGGGGTTACTCTGATCTTCAATCGGTTTCGATTCAATCCACCGGAATCGAAGCATTGTAATCCCACTTTACGGATCCCAACAGGTTGGAGAAAGAAGAAAAGATGAACGAAGCGAGTAGTAGTTCGAGCAGCCGAAAAGAGTCCGTAGTCGCCGATGTTGGTCGTCGGCGTAGCTCCTGTGGTTACTGCAAATCTGGTCGGCGCTCAAGCGTTTCCCATGGTCGCCTCTAGAACTCTTTCTCTGTCCACCTGAAAACATTTTTCTCAAATTGCACTTGTTATTGCCGAAATTAATGTGCACAATCTAACCCAATCACTATCTTAAAGTGTTTTGGTTTTACATTCTGGTGTTTTTTAACCAGTTAGATATAATCCTCTTTACATATAAAGTTACTCGAGTCTGATCGGAGCGTTAACTGTAAACTTGATGGTCAGGCATGAAGTTTCCTTTGACGCTTGTAGTTCATTGACCATGAATGCCCGTTTGGTTCTTGTGCTTTACTTGGTGTCTGTTGAGTAGTTTAGGAAGTGAACGGGAACACGTTTATTTCACGGAAAAATACATGCTAACTGTTTCTCACTATGGCTTGTAGATCATTAAAGGGGGCGTTTGGTCTCCTACTAAATTCTATACTTTTATATCTATTCGACATCTGTTTTCATTAGAGTCTTCGTGGGAGCAATTGCTGTATATCAGAATAAGATGAAGGTAACTAAGCTGTGTTCTTGCTGGGAGAAAGAAGGCAACTGGAAGAAGAGGGTGTAAGTTGGAATCACTGAGCTCCACCGGTCTGAGTGATTTATCTACATTGGGATTGACAGATTGCTTTCTGGATAACGAACCTTATCCTATGAAGCATCCATATATCTATTCTTAGCATCACTACCATTTTGATCATTTATAGAGTGTTTCACTATTCTCTAACTTATTGAAATCAAAAGGGATTTCCTGTGCACTGAAACTGAATCTATCGAGCTTTCCTTCTCGTCATTGCGTGAACTTCCTACATAATTGCTGTGAAAACAGAGACCATCCGTTTAAGAATTTATGTAGAATGTGAACATCTGGTTTCCTCGCCATTAGAGAATCCTTGAAATGTTATGCCTAAGGACTAAATCTCTAGGATTGTCAGAACCGAAAATATTGCAAGGATCATTTGCTGTTATGGTATTTCCTTACTTACACTGTCATTCTTCTCTGAGCTGTATTCTTCATTTCAATCAATATGTTCAATATTCTTAGGTTCCCCAAAATATTAAACTCTAACCCCCTTTTCTCAGTAGACAGATCATATCAAAATATATTAAATTAATAAAATAAATATAATGGAACTTTTGCTATACAAGGATAAGATTAATAAATTTTTGCTAGTCTTGGCGTTTGAACAAGTTTCATGTAGTGGAGAGTGTTGGATATCCTTTCGTTTATTCTTTTGACTCTTTCTAGCTTTTTTGTCATCCCTTTTCGCTGTTCATCATATACATCACCTGGATGATCTGGTCATGTTGTACTTAATGTCATCTTTGTTAATTTTTGCAGGCTTGTGGGCTTATAGCCTCACTGTTCAAGACTATCAAGGTTTGTTATTTTAGCATACGTACTCCATTATTTAATTTTTATTTATTTTCACCTTCCTTGGATGGGAGAGAAATTCTGGTTAGTGATGCGCCTTTTGCTTGGGATTCATAATCCAAAAGGATGGAAAACTGTATAGAGATGTATCACATAGGATAAAACAAAATGACAAAGATGGAGGAGCATGTGAGGATTCTTATGCGATCGTGGTATGCCCGTTAGACTAAAGGCTATGTTCTATCACACAACAATGCCTGCACTTTTGTACGATACTGAGTGTTGGGCGATAAGACAATGTCACATTCAAAAGATGAGTGTAACAGAGATGCGAATGCACATTGGATGTCTGGATATACTAGGAAAGACCATATGAGGAATGATACAATCAGTCAAAAGGTGGGATTAACAGTGATTGAAAAGAATATGCATAAATCTCAATTGTGGTGGTTTGAACATGTGAGTAGGAGACCGAAGGAGTCACCCGTTACACATATTGAGAAGTGGGAAGAGGAGGAAGTAGGAAAGGGAGAGGAACACCCTGACAAATATGGGCGAGGGTGGTCAAGAAGGACATGTGTCTAAGACGAGATAATGTCTTTAAGAAGGTGGCATGGAGAAGAAGTATTCGAGTGGTTGAACGTGTATGATATTGTATTGGTTTTCTTTTTTGTTCCCTTTGACACTTCAAAAAAAAATTCTTTTCTTTGTTTTCATTTTCTTGGTACTACACGACTGAACTTTAGATCTCTTTTTTCCCTCCCGGTATTGGTTACCCCGGTTTCCTCTCTTACTCCTCCCACTCCTGTCGCATTTCCAGGTTTTCGCTCCTTTGTGTTTTTCTTTCTCGTATATCGATGACTTTGCCCAACCTCATATACTGATTCATGATAGCCGACCCAATTATTTTGGACATAAGGCTCTGATGTTGTTATTTTCACTTTGCTAATGTTGTGGTTTTGAACTTTATGTGGTTGCTTTAATGGACAACCATATAGAGAGAACTGACATATGGGGCTGAAGAGTTATTTCTCATATATGTAGGAAACTGACCGGACCTAAATTTTTTATATGGTATTTTTGCTGGTGCTTTAAGAGGAAAATTATGTTGTTTTAAACTTCTGTTGTACTTGCTATGGTCTAGGGTAGATACATAGAGTGTAGGTAAAACTACACTTATTCCTAGATGCACATTGGTGTTGTAGTTGAAATATCATCATGAAACATGGAATCCAAATACTATACTGGTAACTTATAACATTAGTTATGTGGTACACTTCCTTAAAAAATTGAAGTATTAAAAATCTACTTTAGTGACCAACCATTTTCAACAAAAGTGCTAGCTTACCCTTTTTAGGTTGACCAGTTGCCTCCATTTCTGCCAAATTGCCAATTTCTATCTGTTCTCCTGCATTCTTTTGCGGAAACTTCTAGTGTATGCTACACTATTCCTCAGAGACACAGTCTTTTATTGACAGATCTACTTGACCGAGGTTGGCGAAGGTCTGGTTGTTTCCTTTACAAGCCTGAGATGGAGACAACCTGCTGCCCTCTATATACCATCCGTCTTAGAGCTGAAAATTTTGTTCCTTCCAAGGAGCAATTGCGCGTTAGGAAGAGAATGAACAGGTTTTCTTCTAATTCTACATGCATGGTCTGATAGTCTTAGTTGCCATTGACACGTCAATTAATCGATCTCTTTTTTGCTAAACCTGTCTGAGTTTTTGGTGTATGCACATACCAGTGCACGTGGAAGCTGTTGTGTTATGTACTTTGTTATCTGATATTTGATGCATTTGGTGTTTATTTATGTTCCAATTGGTTCATCCAAACATTGTAACACCTAAACAATTCATGAGTAGGTACTTAGATGGTGCATTGGATGTGAAAAAGCCGGACAGGGTTGCCAATAAATCTGGTACCCTTTCAGCTTGCAGCAACGGGAAAAAATCAAGGGTATCTACACTGCAATCTGTGGGAAACAGCAATGAAGAGAAGAGTGGGGAAGAACAATTAGTGGGTAATTTGTCTGAACAAGTTGATGTTGCTGTTCAAATGTCTGTTAAAGATGGAGGTCTGCCCTCCAAAATTCAGTATCCAAGGGGATCAGTCAAAAAGGTTCTAGAATCTAAAAAGAAGCAATTAGTAGTTGCGTCAGAACACTTGCTATACACCAGCAACATTTCTTTTCCAATAGCTGCTGCCATAAGGCGTGAAAATTCTGCTCAGACGGGTGTCCTGGATTCTCAATCTTTGAAACCCCAAGCAGATGGAAACATGTGTTCTATTGAACTTTCAGCTAAACTTATTGCAGAGAAAGTGGTGAATCATTTGCAACATCTTGGTGACACCCATGGCTTGAAAATCAGAGCCTGCAATGGACACATCAACTTCTATTCTGATGTTAAACTTGGCAGCTCCATAAGACAGGATCATCATTCTACCTGCGAATCTGGTGGTCAATGTCAACGTACCAAGCAAAGTAAAATATTGGAGCAACCCCGTAATAAGAAACGAAAGCTGGAGATTCGTATAAAACGATCTAGTTTTGATATTGTGGAATATGCTTTATATAAAAAGTATCAGATGGAAGTGCATGATGATACACCTGATAAGGTCTCGGAAAGTTCATATAAGCGTTTTCTGGTAGATACACCGTTAATCTATGTCCCCCCAACAGGTAGTAGTGATGACCCTCCCTGCGGTTTTGGCTCCTTCCATCAACAATACTTGATTGATGGGAAGCTAATTGCTGTTGGCGTGGTGGATATTCTTCCAAAATGTTTGTCCAGTAAATATCTCTTCTGGGACCCCGATTATGCCTTTTTGTCCCTTGGCAAGTTTTCAGCTCTAAAAGAAATAGACTGGGTAAAGGAGAATGAGGTTCACTGCCCGAGCCTTCAGTATTATTATCTTGGTTACTACCTTCATAGCTGTAACAAAATGAGATATAAAGCATCTTATCGTCCATCAGAGCTGCTCTGTCCTCTTCGATATCAGTAAGTCTTGGATTATGTCTTAATCCATTCACACTTTCGGGGTTTTAAATATCATAGATGGAATAACCATGTTGTATAAAGGTATATTATGTGAGTAACTTCTCGTAACTCTTGTACTCAACTAAACCTGTGCCGTCTCATATAGGAAGTATGTGACCTTTGTCTACGAGGTTTTCAGTTACTGATTTACTTAACAATGGTTTTTCATTTCCAGGTGGATTTCTTTTAGTGTCGCAAAACCCATGCTTGATAAAAGTAAATATGCTATATTGTCAAATTTGTCTGGTTCTCTTGGCGAGGATTCATCAGTGATGTCAGAGGAGCATGATAATTCCACAGGAGGGCAGCATGATGAAATGGATCATGGGGACTCAAATGATGCCCATATTGATGGTGATGTAGAAATGAGTAAATCTGATTCAGAATCCTCTGAGGATGAATCATATCCTGAAACCAATCAACCAGCATCAGCCGGAGGTGTTAATGTTGCTAATGTTGTGATTAACTTGAATGGATATCATCTTCGGTACGAGGTATGTCGATCTTGTTCAGAGATTTTAGTCTGTAATCACTGTATTTCAAATTATTCCAAAATTCATATTTCGAAGTTGGTTTCCTTAGATATTTCCTTCATGGTAGAGAAGATTTGGCTGGTTCACCATATAGAAGACGATAAATAACCTAAACTAACCCTTAGAATTTCCTTGTATGGCTTTTCACACTAAAAAGAAATATCTAGCTTTTTCTGAAAAAAATGCTTAGCTGCAATATGAGCGCTGTTATGTGTGAACATGAGGGGAATGTGATCTCATTTCTTGTCACTGCTCAGCCGAGCACCGTCTAGATTTACTGTGTTGATCGAGTAGGTTCGTGATTCTTTTGTACATTTTCATTTAATGGAAGCGAAATAGGTTTTGTCTAAAGCTGGAGTTAAGATGAAAGACCATGGTCTGCATATGCATGTAATCCCAGTGTTGATCTTCAACCTTGTTAGCTAGTTTTATATCAAATTTCATTTGTATTATCGTTCTCCCGCCTATATCTTTGCTGCTTTTTCCTGGAACATCTTGCCCTTTTTTTGGCTTCACCCTGGTCCCACTTGTCAGCCAAATAGTTGCCTTGAATGCCAAGCCCATGGGCATTTGGTATTCAGGTACTAGCCCTGTATTTGGAGCATTCTTTTGTTATCAATTTTCTTATTCGAATAACCACAAATTTTGGCCGCAGGACCTTAGAAACGCTCTTGGCCCCAAAGAACGCGGCGTATTTGAGACTCAACTGCATAGATACGCAGAGGTCGTTGGTCCACAGCTTGCTGAACGAGTGGTGTATACAGTCAATTGACCTTCTACTTTCATTCAGTGGCGCTGGGGGGGGGGGGGGGGGGGGGGGGGGGGATCGTCCAAATCAGTGTCAAGATGGATGATGTTAATTTGCAGGGTGGAGAAACAGAAGAGAACTCGAGCACACTTGATCTCCCTGGCACTGGCAGTCTTATGCTGCATTTCATATCGTACAGATAGCCGATTGCAATATCATCTGTATGCACAATAAATGCTCTGAATCTTGGGAGTGTTATGGTGATTGAGAAACGTCTGAAGAGAATATTTAAATTAGTATTTTTTTGGTTTTCAACTTTAAATGTTGTGATGTGATAACGAAATGTATGATGATATTGTTTGTGATAAACAAAATGCATTCGGAGTAACGGAGATGATTTGATTTGTGCGTTTTGATTACAACTCTTGTACATCAGCCTCTTAAGGCAGAGCTCTTCTTTCTTCTCAACCCTGCGACTAATAGCAATGATGAGTCTGGATTAAAGGGCTGGTCCAACCGTAGAGAAGATATGTGGGGGCATGAAACTATTATAATACCTATTTATGAAGTTTAAAAGTTACACTTTTCACTTATAAGAAGATTTTATTATAAAGTTAAAGATGTAAAGTAATTGGAAAATTCCTAAATTTATCTTAGGGAAAATTTGCGAGATACCTCTGTTTTCTTTCGTAATTCATAATATACCCTTGTGATTTTAGTAATTTAACTTTAAATGTGTTTAAATATTGTCCAAAATTGATGAAACTTTACATGGACGATGCTAAAGTGTTATATTTTGGTCCAATATCAAATTTGAAGTTTTTTAAGCTCACATGTGACCTGTGGGACCCAATAAACAGTCACATATTTATTGGGTCCCACAGATCGCATGTGAGCTTAAAAAGCTTCAAATTTGATATTGGACCAAAATATAACACTTTAGCATCGTCCATGTAAAGTTTCATCAATTTTGGATAACATTTAAACACGTTTAAAGTTAAATTACTAAAATCACAGGGGTATATTGTGAATTACGAAAGAAAACAGGGGTATCTCGTGAATTTTCCCTTTATCTTATAAGATCCTCAAAAATTCAAATAAATAAGATATTTTTCGGATTGTTATGGATTGTTAAAATGCCCCACTAATTTAGTATTTGTTTAAATATTTAATTTCATCTCATTTTTATATTGATTATCGGTATAATTTTTTGAAGTCTATAGATCAATATTGTAACTTCTAAATATATTGACAATGTAATTTATATTTAGATTACTATGTGACCAGTAATTCTTATATGTCAAGTCCATCTTCTCTTCTGTACTGGGTTTTAAGCACCCATCTTCCAATCTATATCAATAATTGCCCAGTACTAGGGCAGTTCATAAGTCGGTTAGTCAAATTTAATACCGTAACCAGTTCATTTAGAAGCAGTTGATCGGGACCTAGGGGTGTTCATGGAAAACCGGAATTGTCAAACTGAAACCGGAACCGGTGAAACTGAAACCGGAACCGGTGAAACTGAAACCGGAAACCCGGTTAACCGAAGTGGTTTGCCGGTTTGGTTAACCGAACCGTTTAATTTCCAGCTTCCGGTAACAGTTATTGATTTTAAGGAATCCGGTTAACCGGAAAAACCGTTTATGTATTTCAATTTATTAATTTTTAATTTTTTTAGTATAAGTATAAAACTATATGGTTAATTATTAAAATTACCAAAAAAAAGTGTACAATTATATAGTTAATGGTTAGAATTATACTAAATCAAATAAAATCTTACTTAAATCGACGGTTAACTTGTTTAATACCGCACCAAAACCGGTAAAACCACATGTTACTTACAAATTATTAGAAAAAACACATAAATATACATTATATCGGTTAACCGTTAAACCAGTAAAACCACACCGAAACCGACGATTAACTGGTCCTGGTAGGGGTGTTCATAACCGGTTAAAATTGTTGAAGGTTTTGTAGGGTTTGTAGTGTAGGGGTTAAGAGTCTAACGACCATAAACCAATACCCTACAAATTTGTCACATCAGTGGAAACATTGTAAAGTATAGAACAAATAAAAAACAGATTAACCTAAACTAGGGGTGTGCAAACTATATATGCATGATAGGTAAACCGAAAACTCAATAAACCAAATATCTGTAAACCAAAGTTTTAGTTCGATAAAATGGAAATCCATTACCACTTCATTTAAAACGGTTAACCTAAAAAATCGGTACGGTATAGCCGGTTTACTGATATCCAAGAATGTATAGCTTTTTATACCACAAAATGAAAATTAAATTGAAAAAAATATACACTTCTCGCAAATAGCGAGCTTAATTATGTAATTCCAGTAGAGAAAGGCAACATATAATTCTTAAAGCAACCATTACAAATGGTTGTGTACCACTCTACCAATTTTCAAACTTAGATTCATTATCATGTCATTTGCTCGCTATAGATGCTGAGGCGTAGTGAATAAAAAGACAGATGATATAGAATATTTATTGACAGTTTAAGAAATTAAAGGGTAGAAAAAATGAAAAATTATTAGTTTTTAAAAATAATATTTATGTATTTATTATATAATTCGTTACGGTTTATGGTAAAATGATTGTATAAAAATTAATTCATTACCAAAACCGACTAAAAAATTGGTATGTAAACCAAACCAAAATTTCAATACAGTAAACAATTTTTCAGTACAATTTATTGCTTTTTCAGTGCGATTTCATCACACACCCCTACCCTAAACCACATACCCTAAAAACCACCATAGGAACCTTAAACCATCAAAGACTTATTTTAGGATTTATCAAGTAGGGTTTAGGTACAAAACCTAAAAACTTGTAGAGACAATGTAAATGTTCAAAGTAGAGTGTAAAATGAATAACAAAAAAATATATCATAAACTCCAAACATACCCTAGGAAGTAGGAACTAAACATCAAAGGTTTATAGTCTAGGGTTTATGATCGTCTGTAATCTTCTAAATATGCTTCAATTTCATCTTAAAAATCTTTAATATTACTTTAAAATTAGAATGATATAAAGTATGTGATAAAAGGTACTAGGCAGCAAACAATGGCCAACAAACTACAAAAAGTGTAGCCGCTGGGTAGCTGTGGCCATCTAGCTGGCTACCGACTGTGGCCTACCTAGCCACCTACAATATACGCGTGATTACACAACTAAGTAAAAGTATGACTGTGAATAACTTTTCAGTTCACCGATTTCGTTTCCTTATGCATATTAGATATCTTTTTCTTTGTGTTTTCCATTTTGGTTCAGAGACTTCGACCATTTGGTTATGTTGTGTAGTCAATCATGTTATTTATCTACTGTTTTGATATTGACAAAACATAATGAAAACCTTAACACGTTTTAACTACTGCCACAAGTCTACATGCATTGCCATAACAAAGAAAAGGGCATGAATGTTGCGCTAAGGTTTTGATAGCGACAAATCATGTTCCATTTTATAAGCATCTACTGTCCTAAAAGTAGAAGCTATTGATATGTAACATGTAACGAGACCCGGTGGTGGCCCAAGTGGAGAACCCTCCTAAAAGACTGATCCAATAGGAGGAAGAGTCACTAGTATTTAAGAACCACTACCATTGAGTCCCAATGATTCCAACACCCTCGTTGGCCCACTCTAAGCGGAGAACCCACCCGAAAGACCGATCCAATAGGAGGAAGAGCCACTAGCACTTAAGAACCTCTACCAAGCCCCACCCACTCACAATGTGGGAGTGTTACATTACCTTCTCCTTTGAGTACCAAGGTGGCCCAAGTGGAGAACCCTCCTAAAAGACCGGTCCAATAGGAGGAAGAGCCACTAGCGTTTAAGAACCACAACCAAACCCCACCCACTCCCAATGTGGGAGTGTTACATAACATTTGTAAAAACATGCTATGGTTTGAAGGATTGACCAATACCTAAAGACATTGATTCATAAATTAAACCCCAATTCTAATACCTGAACAAATTAATATTGTTGTTCAATTGTTTGTTACAGAGGGGGTCTGCCTCTACCCCTCAAACATTTAGTATCCCAGGGGATCATTAAAAAGGTGCTAGAATCTAAAAAGAAGCAATTAGCAATTGGGTCGGAAGACTTGCTATGCACTGTTTGCATTTCTTGTCAAACAAGTGTTGCTATAAGGGGTGACCATTCTACTTAGACATGTATCCCGGACTCTGAATCTGAATTATCCTCTTGATATCACTGATAGGTCTACTAGTTTTTCTAGTAGTGTTGTGATTACGAAGATCATGATGATGATGCTGATGTCTTAAACGGAATGCATATGCAGATGGTTTGAGCATCTTGTTTGCAACTCATGTGCATCAACCTCTTTCTACTAGAGTTTTTTTTTTCAAACCAGTAAGAGCACCACACTTCCCAACACCCACATTAGAGTGAAATTCACTTTTCAATATGTAAAAGAAAAATAAGGAAATGATGACATAGAGCAAAGAAAATAAGTGAGGGTTCCATAGTTAAAAAATCCACTTTTATGTTATGACATTCATGATAACTAGTTGTTTAGTTTAGTTTAGTCTTTTAACACATTTCAAGATGTCATGAAAGCAAAATATAATAGTATATAACATAAAAAACTTAAACAATCTACATTTTTATTGACTGATATATATTTAATGTTACAAGTGTTTGTATTGTAATATGTTGATTATTGGTTTGCATTGTGACCTTTAATTGTTGGTTGTATTTGGTGACTGTTATTTATTGGTTGTAATTGTTACCTAGTGACAAGTGATCATTGGGATTGTGAACTACTGATTATAACTATTACAAATTGTTAGGTAGGGAATATTGTCTAGTTAAGGCTCCGTTCTCATTTTGTATAAGATTATATAATCTTTGTTGGGCCCACAGATTCAACGCTGAAGATTCACTCCCATAATCTACCATTTTGATCAGACGCTAGGGGAGGCAGCGTTCCAACAATAATCTCCCCCAGCTTAGTGATTGAGAACGGAGCCTAAATATGTTTCTGACTTTTGGATAGCATAAGTTTCTTAATTATAGATCTTTACAAAACATAAAATGGTGTAAAATTTTAGAGTTTAAGGTTCCACATTACAATCTAAAATATGAAATTCGCAATTAAAGAAATATATTTTATATTAATTTGACAAATAATATTTTTCTTGCTTTGTATGTATTTGTAGCTGTTAGCAGATTACAAACAACCCATAAATCATGAAAGCTGTTAAACACATTATTGGCTAAAAAACTAATCCCCCGGCACACAATTGCCTTGAATGACAAAGCACTGCAATATAAAATAGTGTTAAACTCTACCAAAAACACTAGTAAGGCTGTAAGAGAATTCGAAAAAAAAATTACGAGTCTTAGCTACAACCATATGTAGCTATCTTTGGCTACATTTTTCATGGTACAGTTTGTGTAGAGTAAATATACATTTTTTTTGATAATTATAGGCACAAGGCCTAGGATGCCACAAGGGCAGACAAGATAGGACAAACAACAAATAACAGACTCAATCCCTCCCTACGTACCTTCCTTACAAAAATGCTATGGGAGGAGGCCAAATTTTAGCTCTACTTGACTTTCTTTTTGCCTCTCATAGCAACTTTGCTTACACGTGAAAGCTTACTAAAACCTAACGCTCTTGTCCCAGACACCTTCCTAGACCTATCCTTTGAGGTGTTCCTCGAACACCTATCAGAATCTTCTTTTGATCCTTCGCTTACTACCTTACATCGCTGCCAATAGCTGGTTCTCTGCTCACGAATGATCCCTTCAATATTGTCACGGGCTCGCTCCTCGTCAAGGATGGAGCATCCAAGCTTCTTCGCTAGAATAAGCGTCTGTCTCGCTTCCTCCTTCACAAAAGCCTCATCCGGGTCAACTGTCGGCCTCGGAGCCCCTCCAACCGGCTCAAACCCTGGGGGAAATTCCGGGTCTTCGAACAGGCTGCTAAGGCCAAAATCATCCACTCCTTCCTGCATCATCTGAGCCTGGGGGTCAACAGGTTCTGATCGCGGATTGCTAAACTGAGCATCTGCAATATCTCCACTAGAACCCAACTCGGCCCCAAGCAGCTCAAGGTTACAGATCTTACCATCCCCCTTACTTTCGCCTCTCGATCTCTCCTGATCCATCCTGAAAATCTCTTCCACAATTGGATCACAGCCCAAATCTTTCCTACCTGATGGCTCCCGAATAGAAATAGGGGCTCGACCGCTGGCCGTCGCTATAACGGGCCGTGAATCACTCTTAGGAACGCTAGATAAATTATGGACAGGTTGTCCAAGCTGCCCACAAGCCATAGGAGGACCGCCCATACCCGTATGGGAGGGGTAAGGGTAACACTAATCTCCTCCCCACCCATATCCTTGGCCCCACCACCCGCTCTGATCCGAACCTTGCACCGGTACCCCAACCAAGACCCAAAAAATGGATACACCCACTCTGGGTACGAAGAATTTGAATTGCTCCAGTACCAGGTTGGCGCCCCACCTCCAACAATTCCGGGATAAGCCTTTGCCTCAACCCAACACCCAGAGCATGTCCCAATTTTTGCCACCTCATGACATAAAGGAGGCGAATCTTCCTTTTCAATTGTCGGCACCTTACTCTCGTCACAAACTTGACTCCTGCACTTCCCAATACGAACTCGAAGACGGACGGGTCGACCGGGGTCACCACTATCCTCCACGCGACAGATTTCAACTCCGTTCGGAGATGTCATATTGATGGCATAAATTGGGTTGTTTTGGGAGTGGTCCCACGTGGGTCCTACATTCTACTCCAATAATATACTGCCACATATAAAACAACCACAAAACAGCCAGACCAAAACAACCACAAAAGGACGCGCCGAACGTAGCCTTCAACCTTGGCACAAGGGTTCTCCACCACCATCTCAAGGTTAACGGAGCAGACAACCGAGCAAACAGAATCACCAACAGAGATTCCCTTTGCAGCCTCCCGAACAATCCCTCCCGTCGTACAAAATTCATCTTGTACAGCCTGCTTGCCTTCAGACGGATTGCCAGCACTGGCTACCGGATCCGTCGTCTTGCTTAAACTGAATCTCCTCTTAAAACTCCTCTTCGGCGAATATTTAGCCGGACAAGCATAAACCTTGTGTCCAAGGAACAAACGCCCGCTAATCTTTTCTGCAGCTTTCTCAACTCGAACAGCGTTTTTCAATTTAACCAAAGCAAATGCCAACGCATTATTATGACGATGCTTACGGGAAATGGAGATGTCAACAATCTCCTCATTCTTTCGAAGAAGCCATCTAATAGCACGTTCGTCAACTACTCTACTGAGGTTGTCGATAAACAGGAAGCAATTACCTTTCCCACATGCATCAGAGACACCCGCTTTCTTCTGCTGGCCACCCGATAAACTCCAATGAGATGCCGCTACAGAAATACCGCGTCCTCTGGAACAAGACTTCACCGAACGGCTTCTCTGTCTGGGAGCAGAATCACTATCGCACCACCTCCTGGATGCAAATCGACCCCTCCTAGAGCATCTCCTTCCTTTACGCAGGACTGGCCTCGATCTCCTCTGAGAGAGGTGCCTTCGAGAATAAGAACTTGAGTGTCGTCTCGATGTCAAATGAGACTCCCTTCGAGAGCACCTAAAATGGAAGTTACTCCTCGACCTCACCTGCTTTCTTGAACTGCCCTTCCGTCGTCCTGGAATACTTGCATCGTGCCTTCCTCTCTCTCTCCGCCGACCCCAAAACTTCCGATTCTCTCGAATGTCCTCCCATCTCTCTCTTACTCTCCGCATAAGGTGGGTGGCGCGGCGGATTGAGAAAAAGTGCTGTTACAGATTAAATAGAGTTCAATTCAATAATAGCTGCTTACGTGTATTAGTTAAGTGTGAGCAAGTTGTTAGTTGTTGAGTGGTTGTTATTGTTACAGTCAGCTAAAGCATATAAATACTCTTGTTGCTCGCTCATTCAAAATACGTCAATACAGAAATACATTTCACTTCTCCTTTGTCCTCTGTGCATTTACCAAACTGCCACTATGTTCTATGCGTGACTGTAATTCTTCTTCCATTACGGTTTGCAAGAACAGAATAGAGAGTTGTTGTTCTCCATGAACATTAGCTCTACCTTTCTACTGTTCCATTGTTACATTCTGTAACATAGGTATCAGATTCCACACGATCCTCCTATCACCATGACAGAAACAAGAACTGCTCAACTCATCCGGGACGTCGTCAAGGAGCTTGAGTCGTCGCTGCAACCGCAGATTCAAGCGATGTTCCAGGAGCAGAATTCAAAGATTGAAGAGCAGAATCAGAAGATCGATAAGAACATAGCTGATCTTTTCGACGCTCTTCGGTTGTATACTACGGTAGTCTCAGATCGACAATCTGGTGACGCTGAACGCTCTTCTGAATCACAATCCCGCAAGCAATCATACTCGGGAGTGACGCGACTTGCTAAGCTTGATTTTCCTCGGTTTAATGGTGACAAGCTTAAGGAATGGCTCTGCAAGATAGAGCAATTTTTCTCCATTGACCACACGCCTGATGAGTTGAAAGTTGGTCTCGCGTCGATTCACTTCGATGGTCAAGCGGCGACATGGCATCAGTCGGTGTCTCAATCTGTTGGCACTCAGGCTATTTTGCACGACTGGCCGGCATATAAGGAACTGTTACGGGAACGATTTGGTGAGATTCTTGATGATCCAATGGCGGAGCTTAAGGCTCTACAAGAAACAGATGGAATTATGGAGTACCACAGCAAGTTCGAACTGATTCGTACGCGTGTAACTTTACCTGAGGAGTACTTAGTCAGTACTTACTTAGCGGGATTGCGTCAAGATACACAAATGCATATTCGCATGTTTCATCCGCAATCAGTTCGTCAATGCTTACTTCTGGGAAGACTTTATGAGCAGGCGCATCCGCGGAAACCTAATACCGGGATTGGAATTCGTTGTCCACGGCTGTCAAGGGAGTTCCATCCAAGGGTCTATTATCGAATCCACGAATTCCCGTAACTTCGCCAGATCCAGTAAGTAAGAGCAAAGAACCGGTGGCGCCACGAAAATTCTTGACCTCCGAACAAATGAATGAGCGTCGCGCAAAAGGTCTTTGTTTCTACTGTGATGAAAAGTTTACCCCGGTCATCACTTGAAGCATCGGAAAATGCAACTATATCTGGTGGAATGCGAAGATGATCAAGATGAAGCTGATGAATCCGACGATATCGTAATTTCACCACGTTGGAGACAGAAGAACCTCAAATCTCTGTCAACGCTTTGGCAGGGGTGTCCAGTTTTCGTACAATGAGAGTAAGAGGAATTCATGGTAAACGGCCTTTATTCATCTTGATCGACACAAGTAGTACACATAATTTCTTGGACCGGTCTGTCGCAGAAAAGCTGGGTTGCAAAATCCAGCCTGTTGTCAATACTTCGGTCTCTGTGGCAGATGGAAACTTCGTGCAAGTAAGTGGGAGAGTGGAGAAGTTTAATTGGACATTTCAAGGGGAAGCATTTCAGGCCGATTTTATGCTTATACCTCTGGGTTGCTGCGATATGGTACTGGGAATCCAGTGGCTTGTTGAATTGGGTGCCATTGAATGGGATTTCAGGAATCTGGTTATGTCGTTTAAAGTGAAGGGTAGGAAAATAATCTTGAATGGGATTAAGAGTGGTTCTGTAAGGGAGGTTAGAGCCAAGAAGTTGGAGCGCTTGCCTGATTCAGAAATCCAGTTTCAATGATAAGTATTAATGATCACTGATAACTGTCACACGCAGCAGGCTTCTGTTTTACACCCAGACATTGCGGCTTTGTTGCATCAGTTTTCTGATATTTTCGAAGAACCAACTCAGCTACCTCCTTCTAGACCTGTTCATGATCATAAAATTCCCTTGATGGCAGGAGCTAACCCCGTTAATCTTCGTCCTTATCGGTACTCAGTACATCAGAAGGATGAGATTGATAAAATCAAGATATGTTGCAGCAAGGAACAATACAGCATAGCTCTAGCTCCTATGCATCTCCAGTGGTTTTGGTAAAAAAGAAGGATGGCACTTGGCGAATGTGTGTTGACTATAGACGTCTCAATACTATCACTGTTAAGGATCGTTTTCCTATTCCTTTAATAGGTGACCTGATGGATGAATTAGGTGGATCAAGGATTTACTCTAAGATTGACCTAAGGGCAGGTTATCATCAGGTGCAAATGCATAAGGAGGATATACACAAAACAGCATTTCGCACTCATTCTGGCCATTTCGAATACTTAGTAATGCCTTTTGGGCTTACTAACGCACCGGCAACCTTTCAGAGTTTGATGAATTCTGTTTTCTGCAAGTATCTGAGGAAGTTTGTCGTTTTTTTTTGATGACATACTTGTATACAGTGAGACTGTGGAAGCTCATGTCAGGCATTTGCATCAGGTTTTTCTCACCATGCGAGAACACATGCTTTATGCTAAGAGAAGCAAGTGTTTCTTTGCTGCAGAAAGTGTGGAATACTTGGGTCATTATATATCTGCAGCAGGCATCGCCACAGATCCTAAGAAAGTTGCAGCAGTTGCAAACTGGCCTATTCCTAAATCTGTCAAGCAACTGAGAGGGTTTCTAGGTCTTGCGGGCTATTACCGACGTTTTGTGCAAAACTACGGTACTATAGCTAGACCTCTAACAGCTCTCACTAAGAAGGATTCTTTTTTCTGGAATGACGAAGCTGATGCAGCTTTCACGCAGCTTAAGGAGGCTCTCTGTAAAGCTCCTGTTTTAGCTTTACCAAGATTTGATAAACCATTTATAGTGGAGACAGATGCAAGTGGGTATGGCATAGGTGCTGTGCTCATGCAAGAAGGCCACCCCTTGGACTATATTAGTCGCCATCTTCAAGGTAAGCAGCTTACCTTATCCATCTATGAAAAGGAACTCTTAGCTGTGGTGTTTGCTGTACAGAAATGGAGACATTATCTTTTACATCGACATTTTGTGATACGTACTGACCAAAGAAGTTTGAAGTACTTATTGGAGCAAAAACTACACACACCTATACAACAACAGTGGCTTCCCAAGTTATTGGAATTTGACTACGAAATTCAATATCGAGCTGGGAAAGAAAATCTGGCAGCTGATGCTTTATCTAGACTAGAAGGTTCTGAGGTATTGAATATGTCTTTATCTGTACTTCAGAGCGATCTGTTACAGCAAATTCAGCAAGCCTATGAAACAGACCCACGGCTGAAAGAGATTATTGATGATTTAAAAGCAAACAAACAGAATCATAAACACTTTTCTTGGAATAAGGGAATCCTGCGACGGAAAAGTAAAATTGTGATTTCTGTTACTGGTGATTTGCGTTTAACTATACTGAAATGGTTACATTGTTCTGGAATGGGTGGTCACTCAGGTCGTGATGCCACATGTCAAAGGGTGAAATCCCTTTTTTACTGGAAAGGAATGAATAAGGACATTCAGGCATATATAAGGGCTTGTGAAGTCTGTCAGCGATGCAAGCATGAGAATGTTGCTTCTCCTGGTCTTTTAAATCCTCTTCCAATACCAGAGGCAGTATGGCAAGACATCTCGATGGATTTCATCGATGCCTTGCCTGTTTCATTTGGGAAAACCGTAATAATGGTAGTGGTGGACAGATTAAGTAAGGCTGCACATTTTATACCACTTTCTCATCCTTATTCTGCTATGACAGTTGCTCAGGCATACTTGGATAACATCTACAAGCTCCATGGATTTCCCCGATCAATCACAAGTGATAGGGACACCATTTTTCTGAGTGAATTTTGGAAGGAACTCATGTCTATTCACGGTGTTGAGCTGAACTACTCTTCTGCATACCACCCACAATCTGACGGGCAGACGGAGGTGGTTAATAGAAGTCTCGAAACTTATCTGCGTTGCATGTGTAGTGATAAACCAAACCTCTGGAGTAAGTACTTACCCCTTGCTGAGTTTTGGTACAATACTAGCTATCACACTGCTACCACATTGACTCCTTATGAGGCTGTTTATGGTCAACCTCCACCTCAGTATTTGCCTTACCTACCTGGGGAATCCAAAGTTGCGGTTGTTGACAGGAGTATGCGAGAGAGGGAGCATATGATTACAGTGCTTAAATTCCACCTGATGCGCGCCCAGCATAGGATGGAACAACAATCTAATCGGCATCGCACTGACAGAAGCTTTGACATTGGTGACTGGGTGTTTGTTAAACTTCAGCCCTATCGACAACATTCCCTGGTCATGCGCCCAAATCAGAAACTAGCTCCCAAGTATTTCGGTCCATTTAAAATCATTGACAGATGTGGAACAAGTGCTTATAAGTTGGAATTTCCATCTTCTACTGCAATTCACAATGTCTTCCATGTTTCCCAATTGAAACAGAGAATCGGAAATGTAACCTTTTCTGCTCAGTTACCTTCTTTCACTACTGATATTATATCCCATGCACCAGAGAAGATTTTGGAGCGCAAAATGGTGAATCGTCAGGGAAGAGCTGCTACCAAAATCTTAGTTAAGTGGACTGATCTGCCGGAAGAGGAAGCAACCTGGGAATTCTACCATGATTTTGTTCGCAAATATCCTGATTTTGAACCTTGAGGACAAGGTTCTCAAAGGAAGGGAGATCTGTTACAGATTAAATAGAGTTCAATTCAATAATAGCTGCTTACGTGTATTAGTTAAGTGTGAGCAAGTTGTTAGTTGTTGAGTGGTTGTTATTGTTACAGTCAGCTAAAGCATATAAATACTCTTGTTGCTCGCTCATTCAAAATACGTCAATACAGAAATACATTTCACTTCTCCTTTGTCCTCTGTGCATTTACCAAACTGCCACTATGTTCTATGCGTGACTGTAATTCTTCTTCCTTTACGGTTTGCAAGAACAGAATAGAGAGTTGTTGTTCTCCATGAACATTAGCTCTACCTTTCTACTGTTCCATTGTTACATTCTGTAACATGGTGACGAGCAAGAAGATTAGGCGTGGTGACGGGGAAGAGGGGGAGAGGAAAGGTTGGGACGCGCCGAAGTGAGAGGAGGGACCGCCATTCAAATTTTAGAAAGTGCTATCATATGATCAACATAAGTAGCTAATTCATGTTTTATAAGTTTGTTATACAGTTTATAAAGTTAGTATGTACATTTAGTACAAATTCAGAAATATCACAATTCACTGTATACATGTACATATACATCAATATAGTTTTGAATGATCAAATATACAGTTTTTAATGACCAAATATACATGTATGTAGCTATATATAATTACATGTGGTTATAGTCAAAAAATTGGACCATAGCCATTGTTTAACAAACGAGAACCCACCCGATTTATCCCGTGATTGGAGAGTTTGGCGAGTAACATACTTTTGACCGCTAGAATAGACGGGCCGCACCCACAATGTATATTATTCTCACCTAATCTACTCAACCCATCCAGTAATAAACATATATATTGATTGATTACTAGTTTCACTCTGAAAAGATGTGTGAATTTGAATTCTCCCACGCCAAAAACATAGCCTTTTTCTTAAGCAAAGAGATATTTAGGGTAGAACAACTATTATGCATTGGAGCATAGTTCTCAACAAAAATAGTGTATTATACACGTCCTAGAGGAGCTCCCGTATCTTATAGGCTCCCAATTTCAAAACTAATCTAATCCTAATTCCACCATCACATTTCGCCTAATCCATTGCCGTCTGCTTCACCAAATAAATACAGTGACAGTTCACCGGCATCTTTTTTATTTTTTCTATCAAGCAGCCGCACTAATAATTTTTCAATAAGAAAGTGGAGAAGACAATGAATAATGGTTTCATTATTTTTTGTTTTCGATAACATATCGAGCTTTGATAGGTAGCGTGACTGCTAACTTACAGTTTCGTCCATTTGTTAGTTTCGTCGGAAGCCCAGCTAGAAGCAGCACTGTTAGACCGTGTAATATTTAACTCCTCTTTGTCCCTCTCTTCTGTCTCCTTGTACTAATTCTGGGTCGTCTCTCACTTCTCTTCTGATCCCTTTCGTGTAAGTCCGTTTAGTCCGAATTGATCATCTCCCCAGTACAAATTCAGATTTTTGGGTGTTCAAATTGACTTAGGGAAATTCTGACGGGGCCTTTTATGGTATGTCTTCTGGATTCTATTTGCAGTCAGCGTGAAAGGGTGAAATGGGGAGATTGTTTTTGGTGGAATTAGAGGGGAGGATCTACAACTGCAAGCACTGCCGAACCCAGCTTGCTTGCTGATGATATTGTTTCCAAGGTCTACAGCTTCTGTCCCCTTTTTCATCTTTTCCCCCTAATACATGATGGTTTTCTGACTTTGATTTCCTCCAAAACAATCTCTCCTTTGGGTTCGCCCGCCTAGATTCTTGCGATTTTTTTAAACCGGGTTTCGTTTGAATGGCTTGGCTCCTTGTGGGTCTTCTCTGAATCCTTGATTTCAATGTTGCTGGTTTGTACGATTGATCATGTCATATGGTGGCATTGCGTATTGGAAGTTGCAATTGAGTAATGGAGGATTATACTCGATTGATTAATCTCAAGAAAATTTTCAAGTGGCGAATTTGCAGACTTGGGCAAACTCTACCCTGCAAGCTGTCACACATTAACCCTTTACTAGTTTGCCATAGTCAATCGATGGTTGTCTGTTGATGCATTCTTACTAGGATAGCTTTGAAGAACTATACTGGTCATTTGGTTTGATTTGAGCGATGGTTTGTTTTGATGCGCAACTTTATATGTGCTAAACGATTGAAGTGATTTTACTTTCCCTTGGAAGTATTAATAGTAAACTTGTATACCAATTCATCAGGTTTGTTGTTCATGGTGGTCAGTCTGTAAATTGTCTTTGACGTCTGTACTCTACCAACAACATGGCTGCTAGTGATTGTTTGTGGGATCCGTTTGTCAATTTTTTGGTCTTGGTTGGGGAGCCATTTCTCTTTGTACTACGCCTGGGTTCACTCCTTTTAAACTTTTGAAACCTTTGAAATGTATGAATGAACCTTTCAGCACTAGTATGAATTTTGGGTGGACAAGAAAATTGTATCTGTAGAAGCTTCACCCTAGTACGTCAATCTTTTTGTATTTTAGGCCTATGAGACTGTAACGATGTGATGATAGTTCTGTTAATCACCACAATTTGCATCTTTCAACTTGTTAATAAACTTTGCATACAACTGAACACTGTAGAAGCAGTCCTATAGTATATGCACAATCATGTATATATTTTTCATTTATTTGTGCTGAGTTGATCAAAAGAAAGCCTAGAATTTCTGACTGTAATTCTCTATGTTGTTCAATCAGTCATTTCAATGCAGACACGGGAAGGCTTACCTCTTCAGCAGTGTTGTAATACTTGATTTTGGATTCGCCCATGATATATTGAGAAGGCCGCTCTGGCTTCAATTATACCGCCATGAAATGTTGCAAAAAAAAAAAAAACAATTGCTTTAGAAGGACACAATTTCAATAGCTGAATATTCTTCGAGCATGTTAGTGTTACACCTTACCTTTTGCTCTGACACTGCTTGAGAATCTATCACTTAAAGGAAGAATTCTGTTACCTTCTCATCTGATGATTCCATTTACGCAATGTATGATAGTTGCTCCATTGACATTGACAATCTACTCCCTCTTCTTGTTTTACTAACCAGGTTGAGAGTTAACTTTTGCTACTACGAAGTTGCCTGTAGTCTTGAAGTGGATTACATTGCACAATGCAGCAAATGAAAGATTCTTTCGCATTGTTAATCGCATGGCAAGCCTTGGCATATTTCTGAAATTGAAAGTCCTCTTCTATATTTGCTGTCAGGGTTAATGTCTATGCCGGGTGAACAGAGGGTGATGATGACTCCATGTTGTTGCTGATATTTTCTGTGTCACCTGCGGATCTATTGTAGGATGGAGATATGTAAGCACACAAGAAATTCACTCGCGAGTAGAAATTTGATGCCTCAAGATTCCTTGGATCTCATAAGATTCTCACTAACTGAGCCTTCTTGGTGATGTCTGTTGTTCCCCTTTTGTTCAGGAGGCTGTGCATGACAAGAGTCAAAAGTACAAAGAAGGCAATCCGTTCTGAGCGGTTAGCAAATCCGTTTAACAAAACTCAAAAACCTGTGAAAGGTGTATGTATAGTTTGAGATATGTTTTTTTAATGGTTAATTGAGCAGGTTAAGATTTCTGGCCCAGATGGTAGTAGTAGTAGTTCTTGGGCAAGTCATGGATCGCATGTTGGTAGTAGCGATCAAGATGAAGCGTGAATATATACCATGTTTGTGGTCGACAAGCCATACTACCGAAATTGTACAGACTCCTAACCTATGAAGCTTCTCATCAATCAACATTGTACATGGATCTTCACAACTTGTTGTTGATTACTTTCTCAACTGATCAATCCAGCTGGTGTTGTGTTGCGCATTGTGGCTGTTCTGTACAAGAAACTTGTGGAGGACGGAAAAAGATATATAGTCTATTGTTCGTGAAACTTGTGGTGAATATTGTGACTCATTTGTTGTAAAAGTGGTGTATTATGTGGAAGGAGCAACTCTTGATCAAGCTCATGTCAATAAATATAGTGTACATATGAATATTTTCCCATTTTGTTGTTCAGGCGCAGTTTCTGTTCGATCTTCTGAGTGCAGATTAGATTGAAGCTTTCTTTATTCTATTAAAGGCCTCCGTCTCAAGTGGAAGACAGTTACCATAAATGATACTCCCTCCGTCCTGAATTGACCGTCTTGTTTACTATTTGGACATGTCGTTTGACTTCAATTTTTAACATATAAAATAAATTAATTTTGAAAATTTAAATTTTGCATATGATTCTTTACATGATAAACTATATGTTACCAAATTTAATTTTATAAAATTATTTTATCTTATATGCTTAATATTGAAGTGGAAAAACGTGCCATAAAGCAAACAGGACGGTCAATTCAGGACGGAGGGAGTACAAAATGTATCATAGCTAGGGATCATAGTAAAAAGAAGCCGAAGAGCGCTAGACTTCTTTGCTGGTTGTGAGGATTATTTGTTACAGGAAATAATCAGTGACAAATTCTTGCCTACAACTGAGTGTAGCCATCCTGGCTACATCCCTACCTACAGAGAAGGATGGACGGAGCAGTAAGCACACGTGGCGTTTGATTTTCAGTTTTTTTTTTCATTTTTCTCTTTCACGCGCTCATTCATTTTTTTTCTTTTTCATTTTTCTCTCTTTTTTAAGTTTTTAATTTTTTTTCTTTAAGTTATTGTAACTTTTAATATATAAGTCCAAAATAAAAAAAAATTATATCATTGTTCATCTAAATTCGAGCTCTTCAAAACAAGACCAGTCATGAATATGTTTTGACAACTTTCAAAAAAAATTATTTTTACATGTATACGATGATATTTTAATGTGAGGATGTATGTACATGTTTTAATGTGAAAATGTACATGTTTTAATGTGACGATGTACATGTTTTTAATGAACATTTGTACATGTTTGTATGACCATCTGTACATGTTTGTATGACCATCTGTACATGTTTGTATGACCATCTGTACGAGTGTTTTTCTTATATGTACAGGTTTTAATCTAAGAATATACATATTTAGTGATTCGTACAGGTTTATGTGACATTCTGTATGTTTTTAATGTACATGTTTTTACGTGAGAATGTACATGTTTTAGTGATCATTTGTACATGTTTGTATGACCATTTGTACAAGTTTTCTTTTACGTTCTGTGCACTATACATATAAAAATATTTTTTTTTAAAGTTGTCAAAATATATCCATGACTAGTCTTGTTTTGAAGAGCTTGAATTTAGATGAACAATGATATAATTTTTTTCATTTTGGATTTATATATTAAAAGTTATAATAATTTAAAGGAAAAAAATAAAAACTTAAAAAAAAAAGAAAAATGAAAAAGAAAAAAAAAAGAATCTGGGCGTACATGGCGCATGGGCGGAAGAAAAAAAAAAGAGTACGGATTGGGGAATGTAGCCACTAGCCAGATGGCCAGTAGCCCAGACTCTCTGATAATCAGTTGCATTTATAGCTATACTTGTTACAACAGTTAGTTTTGACAGTCTGTAAACATACACATATAAAAGCTACGGCTATTACAGAAATAACACAGCATCATCATTCATTGTTAATCCTGTCTCCTTCCTCCTCTAAGCCAAGTGGTTGTTCTCTGCGATTCAACCACTAAGGTTAGCAAGAGTTGTTGTTTTCCTAGAACATTAGCTCTCTTCTTCTTCCTTCTCATTCTATCTAGCTACTCACGTTACATTCTTGTAACAAAGGTAGCAGTGACTAGTCGATCCTCTCATTCATGGCGGAAACACGTACTGCACAATTGGTTCGAGATGCGGTAAAGGAGATAGAGGCGACGCTGCAGCCTCAGATTCTTGCCATGTTTCAAGAACAGAATTCCAAAATTGACAAAGCATTGCCGATCTGTTCGAAGCATTGCGGTTACATACTTCCGCAGCCTCTGAAAGAACTTCGTCTGATCAAGAACGTTCTTCTGCAGAGACGTCGTTGAGGAAAACTCCTTACTTACTCTGGCATGACGCAGCTCGCAAAACTCGACTTCCCACGTTTCAATGGCGATCGCGTCAAGGAGTGGCTCTGTATAAGATAGAGCAGTTTTTTTCGACCGACAGAACACCTGATGAGCTTAAGGTGGGACTCGCATCGAATCATTTTGATGCTCAAGCAGCTACGTGGCACCAGTCTGTAGCTCAATCTGAATCTGGTCATACTCTCTTGCAAGACTGGCCTGCTTACAAGGAGTTATTAGGAGAGAGATTTGGCGAAATCTTGGATGATCCGATGGCGGAACTAAAGGCATTACAAGAAACTGATGGAATCATGGATTATCACAGCAAGTTCGAATTGATCCGTACACGGATTAGCCTTCCTGAAGACTATCTTGTAAGCGCCTATCTCGCGGGATTAAGAGTTGACACTCAGATGCATGTCAGAATGTTCCAACCTAAATCCGTGCGCCAATGCCTATTACTTGGGCGATTATATGAAAAAGCGCATCCGAAGAATTCCAATTACAGCAATTGGCAACCTTCTACTTCGAAGGGTGTTACAATTTCTCCTCAATCGAAAGGATTGCTTCCTACACTGAAGGACACTGAAATCAAACGCGACCAGTGGAGCAAGGGTAAAGAGCCAGCTGCTCCACGTAAATTTCTTACGTCGGAACAAATGAATGATAGACGTGCGCAGGGCTTGTGCTATTACTGCGACGAAAATATACTCCTGGACATCATTTGAAACACAAAAAGACGCAACTGTACTTGCTCGACTATGATGAGATGAGCAAACCCTCGATGAAACCCCTTCCGCAGCAATTGACGATGATCCACACATATCTGTCAATGCGCCTGACCATGTAAGGACTACAGGTGTATAACTCATCTGGGCTCAGAGGGTACTCTCTCTTCTCCTCTGTCTCTAAGAGAAGTAATATCAGTTCAGTTGATCTGTTTTTTTCTTCACGGTTTCAATTTTTAGCTTTAGCATTGATGATCTTGGCAACTGATCTTTGTGTCTCCTTCAACTATCTTCCTCCTCCTAATGGGATAGAATCAGTAATCTACCAGATAACTTGGTTTGTCTTATCCTTGAATAATTGGATGTCGAAGACATAGTGAAAACGAGTGTCCTACCTAAAAGTTGGAGATTTAAGTGGAATTTGGTTCGGTCTTTAATCCTGGATGAAGGATTTTATTTGTCTGGATTTTACGAGGGTCTACCACGGGAATATGCAAACGTCATAGAAAGTATTTTATTACAACATGGTAGTGGTCTAACAAAGGTCTCTTTGTGTATGCCTGCTGAAGTTACATCCACCCTGACATCACTCGAAGGATTAATATGGGAAGGACAGCATCTTGCAAGGACATTTGTTTTGCCCAATTCTATTCTCCGCAGTCAATTTGAAGAGCTTGGAGATTCAGGGTTATAAGTTCTGTCCTCAGACTTGCTTTGAAGGGTTTCCAAATCTGACGCGATCTTCGTTGATTATAGCAAATACTACAGTTGACTCGCTTACCCATTTTGTATCCATGTGTCCTAAACTTGAAAAAGTTGCATTGGAAATAGTCCAGTTTGATGATGGAGACCCTGATGTTTCTATTCAGCCGAAACTTACGCATTTGAGGTTACTTGGGGACTTTCTTTATTTCTCTCTTTCAGATGCCCAAAATCCATAATCGATCTCGATATCTGCTGCTTCTATATTCATCAATGCAAGCAGATCTCCTGACATAATCAATATATTTAAAGAGGCATGATAACTTCAGCACATTTCAATTGCAGGTGGTTATTGCAAGGTGAATTTCAATCCAAACCAACTGGTATTTTAGTTTATTTGCTGCTCTTCTCTTGAAACATTATTTGATGTTTTTACTTCGTCATTGGTTCTTTTATTCCTGTAAAGGTATTGGCAAGTCGCAATATCTTCACAAGACTGCCCTGATTTGATCCGATGAAGAGTTTGCGATTTGCAACTCTGAAATTGGTTGACCCATATCAACTCTGTGGTTCATGAGTCGTTGTGTGATAAGATTATATATATAATATGATATATAATGTGTGTTTTCTCAGGTTAGTTTATATATTATCATCGGTTATGTTATTAGTTATTAGAGTCACGCGTTGTGAGGGTGGTTGGGCGGAAGCACTTATGTGTTGTTAAGGATAGGTCTTTATAACTCTTCGATGTAATGTATGTTTTCTCTCATTCTGGAATACAAGAAGCACTGAGGTTTTCTTTCTCCCGTTTTCGTTTCCCTTGCCTGCGATCTTGCAGAGCTTGGTGTGTTTGCCACATTCAAGATACTGGATTAGCTTGAGTGATTGTGGGTGGATTTCTTTTCTTGGTATCAGAGCGCCGTTCCGACGCCTCTCCTTGAGCTCCGCTACGCGCACACACCAAGTCGGGAACGTCTTCTTCTTCGGGTAGACCAGTCAAATCCAGATGTCTGAGACTCCAGATCCTTCCAAGGATAAGAGCCCCTCCACCGCCGGAAATGAAGGAAATGCCGCGGCGGATAATAGCGACCCGCTCCATCTCGCCACCACCGAAAGTCCAGGGGCGATTCTCGCGAGCAAATTCAACGGAATTGGTTTCCAGTGCTGGAGAATGCAAATGGAAATTGCACTCGGAGCGAAAAATAAACTGGGATTTGTAAATGGAAAAATCAAGAAACCTACTGATTCTGTGCAGAAGTCTGAAGCTTGGACGCGTTGTGACTCGATGGTCCGCGCTTGGTTGTTAATGGCCCTGGAGAAGAATATTGCTGAGAGCGTGTTGTTTGCTCCATCGGCTGGGGAAATCTGGAAGGAGCTAACCAAGAGGTACGGACAATCCGACGCCACCAAGATCTACTCTCTGGAACAGAAGCTTGCCACCACCATTCAAGGAAATGATTCCGTCTGTGACTACTTCACCGCACTGAAGAAGGTTTGGGATGAAATCGACGCCACAAGCATCGTTCCATCTTGCACCTGTCAGAAATGTACCTGCGAAGCTTCAGAGAAATTTAGGGTTTTCATTAAGGAAAGGAGGGTCATAAATTCCTCATGGGCTGAATGAGAAGTTCGGGTCGATTCGAGGCAACATTTTGATGCTTAAACCTCTACCAGACATGGACGAGATCTTTGCTCACCTCATTCAAGAAGAGCGACAGAAACTCCTCACCCGAGTAGTCCCATTTCGCCCGATTCGAACTCCCTTTATTTCGCTGTCGACCAGTCAAAGAAAATACAACCCAGATTCCAAAACAACAACAACAGAAGATCTGCTTTGCAATGCACATATTGCCATAAAACTGGTCACACCGAAGATCGGTGTTACCAAAAGAACGGATTTCCTCCTGGGTGGAGAAACCCTAGAAGCAAGAAAAGCAGTGTGAACCTAGTCAACGATCTGGAGGAAAAGAGCGGTGGCGAACCAAACACAATTAAAGATCCTTTCGGTGGGATTTTATCCGCGGAACAAATCGCCAGGGTATATGAGTACATAAACAAATCTGCACCCAACAAGAAGGAATCCTCACCTGAGAGTTCATCCAACTGTAATTTCGTCGGTAAATTTTCGCAAACCCTATCTTGTTTGAGTCATAAGCACAGTTATGCCTCTAATTTTGATAAAGATGATATTCTTGGAAATGACGAATGGATTTTGGATTCAGGGGCTTCAGACCACATGTGTGGTAATTTAGATTTATTCCTTGATTATTCTACTCTTAATTATCCTCATACAGTGGGAATGCCTGACGGGCACCCCCAACTCGTTAAGATAACAGGAACTATTAAACTCAATAGACTTGTCTTGTTGAAAGATGTCCTTTTTGTACCGTCCTTCAAGTTTAATTTGATTTCTATTAGTAAATTGAGTGAACAGATGAAGGGAAGGTTTGTTTTTGATTGTAAATCATGTTTTTACCAGGACTGTGAAGGAGGTAAAGCCCTACAAATTGGGAGTTTCTACAGAGGGCTGTACAGATGGGTTGATGGCTGTTCTAGACAGAAAGATTTTTCCCTAGGCCGTAGTAATAATGTTGTCAGTCTAGGCTTTGATTGCAATGATGAATTGAGTTTGTGGCATCATAGGTTGGGCCATATGCCCAAGAACAAACTTTTAACTCTGGATCTGTTGAAATCCTCTTCCAAGGACAAGCAATTTGTTTGTGAATCATGTGCTAGATCTAAAAGCCATAGAATTCCTTTTGCCATTAGCAACAGTAGAAGTAATGAGATTTTTGAATTGGTGCACATTGACCTGTGGGGACCTTACAAGGTTAAAACTCACGATAGCAACTCATATTTTCTTACCTTTGTTGATGATAAAAGTAGAGCCACATGGGTTCATCTTTGTGCTTTTAAATCTGATTGTTTGAACATTATTGCTGGTTTCTTGGAAATGGCTAAAACTCAGTTTAACAGAAAGGTCAAAGTTATTAGAACCGACAATGCCTACGAGCTGGGAAGCTCGAAGGCTGGTATAGAATTGTTTAGGCATCATGGTATTATTCATCAAACATCTTGTCCCCACACTCCACAACAAAATGGAGTTGTGGAGCGGAAACATAGGCACATTCTTGAGACAGCAAGAGCACTTATGTTTCATTCAAATTTGCCTTTAAAATTTTGGGGAGAAAGTATACAAGTTGCAGTTTTTCTCATCAATAGAATGCCTCTGTCAAGCATTGAAAACAAAACTCCCTTTGAGATCATTTATGGTTACAAGCCCAATTATCTTGATTTGAAGTGTTTTGGTTGTCTCTGTTTTGCAAACATTAACAAAAATCAGTATGACAAGTTTGCATCCAAATCTGTCAAAGGCATTTTTCTTGGCTATTCACAGCAGAAAAAGGGATATAAAATTCTTGATATAGATAACAATACTATTATCTATAGTAGAGATGCAGTTTTCCATGAGAATTTATATCCTTTTAGAAACTCAAACCTGAATGAACAGATGGGCAAGAATCTGGTTACACAGACAGATGCTACTGATATCTTTGTCGAGTTTGATAATTCTCAGGATGAAACAACAGAATACCATGTTCTCGAGAATACCTCTGTGACAGAGACAGAGCAGCAGCCAGACCAGAATGAAAATCAAAATCAGGAGCCTGCTCCAGAAATAAGGACAGAAGAGGCACCAAACGAAAGTGATGAAACAGATGGGGCACAAGGAAATGCAGAGACAGCCACCGAAGTTGGAGTCAGAAGATCACAAAGACAAAGGCATGCTCCTGAGTACCTGAGAGACTTTGTTGTTGGCCAGACCTCTACAGTCAAACCAGCTAAGTCTTCTTATTCCCAGTTCTCTGATGCATTTTCACACATTATCTTAGATAGAATTTCCAAAACTAGTTGTGTGACTCTTCAACCAAGTAACATCAATGGTAATGATGATCTTGTTATTGATCTAGATGATAGTGATACTATTGCCAGCTCTCATCTTTTAAGAGAAACTTTAGTTGTCTCCTCTGATAAGGTTCCTCGGCATGTTTGTTGTTCTACTGCTGTAACCAGAAAGGTAGAACCCATTTATTTTTCTGATGCTATTAAGGATACTAGATGGCAGTTTGCAATGAATGAAGAGTTTAAAGCATTGGAGAGGAATAGGACTTGGGATATAATAGATTTGCCACCAGGAAAGAAACCTATAAAATGTAAGTGGGTATATAGATTTAAATATAAGGCTGATGGTAAACTGGAGAGATGTAAAGCTAGGCTGGTTGCAAAGGGGTACACACAGAAATATGGGATTGATTACTCAGAAACCTTTTCTCCAGTAGTAAAGTTCACAACCATTAAGGCCCTTGTCATTTTAGCTTCAAAGATGGGTTGGCACATAGGTCAATTAGATGTCAATAACGCGTTTCTTCATGGGGATTTGAGTGAAGAGGTGTATATGGAGGTTCCTGAGGGGCATAATCTAGAAGGCTCGGGCAAAGTTTGTAAATTAAGAAAATCTTTATATGGGCTGAAACAAGCCTCTAGACAGTGGCATCAAAAGCTGAGTGATTTTCTTAAGGAATTAGGTTTTGTGCAGTCCATGAATGACTATTCCCTTTTTATCAGAACCACAAATAATAAAACTTGTTTTCTGATTGTTTATGTGGATGATATATTGATCACGGGTAATGATTTTGATCTGATTCAATCTATTAAAGCTGAACTAGATCAAAGATTTAGGATCAAAGACTTGGGAAAGTTGAATCTTTTTCTTGGGATGCAATTCGTGTATGCTTCTGATGGTATTATTCTTTTGCAAAGAAATTATGCACAGAGTTTGGTGTCAGATTTTGGTTGTTCAGATTGTAAAACTGATGTGAGTCCTCTTGATATCTCTGTTAAATTAAGAAGGAATGATGGTAAACCTCTAGAAAATCCCACTCTGTACAGACAGTTGGTTGGGAGACTTACCTTTTTGTCTCATAGTAGACCTGATCTATGCTTTGCCATACAAGTCCTCAGTCAGTTCTTGGAACATCCGACTGATGTGCATTTTCAGGTGGCTCTTCACACACTTAGATATGTTAAAGGAACTTTAGGATATGGGCTTTTCTTTAACAACAGAAAAGAATTTCATTTGGTAGCCTTTTGCGATGCTGATTGGGCAAGCTGTCCAAATACTAGAAAATCTATTAGTGGCTATTTTATAGTTTTGGCGGTTGTCCATTATCCTGGAAATCTAAAAAGCAGTCTAACGTTGCCTTATCTTCTGCAGAGTCGGAGTACAGAGCCATGAGACTTGTTACTTCAGAGCTTAGCTGGTTGACGCGGTGCTTGGGAGCTTGGAGTTGCCAACCTTGAGCCAGTGCCAGTCAAGTCAGATAGTCAATCAGCCATACATATAGCACGCAATCCTATGCTACACGAAAGGACGAAGCACATTGAGCTGGATATCCATTTTGTGCGGCAGAAGTTGCAGGAAGGGCTTATTTCAGTGGAGTTTGTTTCGTCTAAGAATCAGCTAGCAGATGTCTTGACTAAAACTCTGCCTGGGCGGCAGTACCCTCCTCTGGTTATGAAGATGGGTTTGAGGAGCTGGGGTAGCTCTGTTTAGTTCTCTGTTTAGTGTGCGTTGAGTTTACAAATCATGCATGATATGCATGTTTTGAGGGGGGTGATAAGATTATATATATAATATGATATATAATGTGTGTTTTCTCAGGTTAGTTTATATATTATCATCGGTTATGTTATTAGTTATTAGAGTCACGCGCTGTGAGGGTGGTTGGGCGGAAGCGCTTATCTGTTGTTAAGGATAGGTCTTTATAACTCTTCGATGTAATGTATGTTTTCTCTCATTCTAGAATACAAGAAGCACTGAGGTTTTCTTTCTCCCGTTTTCGTTTCCCTTGCCTGCGATCTTGCAGAGCTTGGTGTGTTTGCCACATTCAAGATACTGGATTTCTTTTCATTGTGCTCGTTGTCCAAATGTCAGAAACTTACAATTTGAAGTAACGACTACCAGCCAGAACTTTCTAATGCCTAAGAGTCTCTTATAGCAAATGAATAGGAATACGTTGACTCTGAGTTTCTTGTCCTGCATTTTTATTGAAGTTTACAGGGATGGGTTTTTGGAAAGCCCGGGAACGACTGAAGGTGAGTATACAGGTGAGAGTGAATATACATCAATTCTATTATATTCTGACGAAGCAGTATAATGTTTCTGACGACAAAATTGAAATGAAGATAATAGAATTGTTGCTTCCCTTCTCTCCTGTGCTTGAGGTGATGTATATTCGCTTTCACCATAGAACGACGTACTGAAGGTGCGAAGGCGCTGCTGGTCAAAAACATAACAAACTTGTATCGAGCGTCCATAAAGGTCAAGGTTCAAATCTCCTCCGGAGCTAATTATTATCCTAGTGAAACTATGCAAATCCCTACTTTCCTAATATGGCATACTCCACATGATTCTCTTCTGATTTGTAGTAGTTTTGGTGCACTTTCCTTGGATGACAAGTCTGCATGATTCTCTTCTGATGTGTAGTAGAGTTTATGCATCTTTTGGACCTCTTTTCCTCTGTTTATTTTGGATCAAAGTCTTCAACCTCATGGTTTTCTTTGATGGGGCTGCAATGTATAGTTTTGGACATATCAAGCAACTCGGGTTCATTCAGTCTGTTATCTGTTTATGTTGGTTGCTGGCGGAAGTTGTGTGCCTAGTTTCTTACGGCTTTTGCTGGGAAACCCTATTTGTTCTTGATCAATGCTCATGGCGAATGCCTACTCATTGTCTCTTCACGTTGCTCTAGCTAATCGGATAATAGTTTTTCCTTCATCTTCAGAGTGCATATTAGGTTGAAGCTCTCTTTTTCTTAAAATGGATCCCAAATAAAGTATAATACAAAAATTAGGTAAGTTATAAAAAGAAAGAGAAACTATTGCCCAAAGACTGACCACCAATGCCTGAAGATACTGGTGTATGTTGAACCCCAATTCCATGTTCCTGTCTATCAACATATTATTTGGTACTCCCTCATGCGGTCAAATTAATACTCATGTTTGTTGAAGTAATAAAGTCAAGTTAACCCTTATTTAAATATGACAAAAAAGTATGGCGCATGTGACTCAAATTGTTAGCCCATTTTTTCCCTTGGCATTTGAGAGGAAAATACAAAATCAGAGGACATTTTTGCAAAGTGTTCCTGAGAGAGTGCGTGTACATTATATGATGCATAGTTAATTTGTAGTTTACCTCTTTTATAAAGCACAACAAAAATGGCAGCAGATTAAGCCTTCGGCCAATCCTTTCTTTTGTTCTTTTTCTAAAGCCTGAATATTATACAATAGGTATGATAAAAACTAGCTATGAGCTTCATATACACACACATCACAAGCTCGAAGCTATCGAAGTACACATTATGATCCTTCTTCCATAATGCCTTATTTTCATTGATAATTCACAGTTGTCTTCTTTCTTTCTCTGGTTTCCCCTCTTCACGGATCATTATTTATAGATATGTATATGTATATACATAAGCAGGCAAGCCAATCTCCTTGATCACTGCGTTTTGATCTATCGGGATGACTAAGCTGCTTTTCTTTTATCTCATCACCATAACTACGCAGTAGTAATAGCACGCTTTATACATGTAGAGGTCCCCTCCAACCTGTATATGCAATTGACATAGAAAGTAGAAGAAAGAACAATTTAGTGTGTGGTTTCAGATTGTTGTTGTCGGCTCAATGATTGACGACTGTGCAACTATTATACCAACAAAAAGTACTATAAATCTGTTAGAGTTAAAATAGAAAAAAAAAAGCATTTTACCTGTATTGCACATCCTAATATGTACATGATTCTCTCCCTACCACTTGCTCCTTTCCTCCTGCAGCAGCTTCTTCTGGTACATCAATGGAAATGATACATTTTTACAAGCACTTGAGACCTAAGCACAAACCAAACATACAATAAAGGCTAAGCACTGCATAGTGAATTTTGTCATAGGTTTCTTCTCAAACTAAAAAATTACGGTGTCTACCGACTATTGTTGAATATTCTTTGATTGATTCCAATTGTAGTATTCACGATCTCAAATTGACTGTAACGGCCAACATGAATTACTTGGGTGCTGTGTGATTGTTTATAAAAGCCATATGATCTTCTATATGTATATACAATTGGAACTATTTGTGTCTCAACAAGCTTTTGAAACACAAGTAGTAGTCTAGACAGGTAAAGGGATTATATTTTTTTTTTGATTTGTAATGGTTGGCTCCAGGCCATATATTATGAATTAGTTAAAAGAATGAGGGATATAAAGTTCAATCAGCAATAACATCCCAGACTGCACTCCGGTGCAGAGGTAAAGGGATTATATTTAGAGGCACCTGTGGGAGGAAGTAAGCAATGATGACAGATTAGTTTGATATGAAGCTTCAAATTTGTGGGGATACACATTTGCCGGATTCTATGAAATATGAGGTGCCGCTGATATATTTTACTTTTAGATTGCATCATTATCACAACTGCCAGTTGAAAGTTGAAACAAATCTAAATCCAATCTATTCTAACTATCACCACCCAAAGAGTTAACAAATGGCAATTAGCAAGTGGCCGCACTTTTTAGCTGAAGTAGGGCGGGGATCGGGCTGTTAACCTTTATTTAAAATACTTTTACAAGAGTAGCAGGGCCCAGCCGAAGGCAATGCGGAGTTGGTTGAGAAGGACGAAACAATCACTGACTAGCACACCTCAAAATTTTCCATCTTACTGGGTACTACTCTTAATGTCATCTAAATTCTTTATTTCCGCTGTTAAAGTGACTTAGCTTTTCCCATATTTTTTTTGTCTACCGTCCGTTCGTCCTAATGAACTATATTCAGCCAACGAATCACTTAAGCCCCATTCTTCTTTTGCATATTAGGGGATGCTAACTGACAGCTAATACTAGCTGATATTGACTGATGACAGATTGAAAAAGAATGAGTTGAACTGGTCAACTCAGTCAAACATACTAAACTAGTTGAATACGAGAGACTATTTGAATTTAAATAGCTACAAGCTAATAGCTGATATTAGATGATATTAGCTAATATTGACTGATAATGATTATAAAAGAATGAGCTGAACTCAACAATCTAACTAATAATAGCACACAAGCATGGAACCTTTTGAGGGGATGGACAAACACTAGGTTTAGCTTGATAAATGCAAAAAGTGCACATGGTCTCAGATAAGATCCCAAACCATATTAAAACTATTTACAAAATGTGGGATTAGGTGTACTTAACCACCCCCCCTTTTTAGTTCGTTTCTTATCCTCTAAAACTCTAAATATCTATAATTGCCTAGGATCCACTCGGCTACCCAATTAGTTCTAGACTTTATATAAATAAAATATTTTATTAACCAGTGGCCAGATAAACGTCTCTGCCTAAGATTGAACGCTTGAAAGATATCCTTTTGATTTTACCGCAACTCGTTGTCGTGTTTCTTTTTACCTTTCAAGTTCAATGGTTCAGAGTGATACTTAAAAGAAAATATTCTTCGTGATTAGCAGCAGCCAATTTTGGCGGTGACTTTGTGTACAGAGAAAAAAACAAATAAACGTTTCAAAGTACTGCCATAATCCAACTATTTATAAAATTATTGAAAATTTAACGTGCATTTTCAACTTCGGAAAAGAAATAGTAAACTTGATCAACTTGTCCCCTGCTCGTCAGACGTCAGTTGTCCTCCTCACGTTTCCGTCGTTTTGTTATTTAAAATTTTCCATTCATTGATATTTCAATCACTAAGCCTACGAAATACTCGCACCGTTAATTAATATCTGTCGTTTTAGGACGTGGTTCTTGTTCAAAAATATCTGTCATTTTCTAGCTTTTTGACACACTTCTTTCCACTTTACCCCTATTATTCAATATAAAAGTAATTATTATCTAAATGGAAAAATAAAAAGTAGGGGCACATGCGTCATTGTCTTACTTTTCTTAATAAGTGTACAAATTTCTAAAATGACAGTTTTTGTTGACGGAGGGAAGTATTTTTTTTTAACAAGGGTTAAGAAAGTCAAGTTTGACACAACAGCACCTATCAATCCTCCTATAATTCTCCTAAACATTCATTTCTCAAGCACTAAAGTCCTATGACACCTTCCATAACAGCGCAAACATAGATCATCAAATCCATCGAAAGTAGATGGAGACAGAAGAGAACAAAGAGAGAGACAGAGAACTTACAGCTTCAACATCAATTTTGTAAACCAGGAGCTTCTTCCGTTCCTTGCAACTTGTGCGATAAGCCACCAGGATGTGACCTACCGCCAGCACATACGAACAGCAAAAGAGCGCTGCCACTTCCATTCCACAATAATTACTACTACCACTATAATCACACTCTGACGATTTATTATTACTGTTGACGAACAAAAACAACGCCTTTATCGACACGAACACCAGTGATACCGTTGAGCAACCAATCGCCGCCCATAAGTAAGGGCCACGCCACAGCCTTGGCCCGTCACAACAGCTGTACACACCTGTAATACACGTCAGAATAGAACGAACAGTACAAATTTCAATTTAATCAACTGTTCCATTTAATTAAATTTCTAAATTTTGTACAACTAGGCTAGCTATAATTAAATATTGAATCGATCAGATGAAATCAATCGATGAAGGTTCATTAACCGGACAAAGGAAATGACTGAGTAGCCAGAATTGATACAATACTTACATAAGATGATGAGAGATCGAGCGATGGAAATGAGCGGGATGTCGACAAGCGACCGTCGAAAATCATAGTTCCGCAAGTGCGAGTAAAATGATGATCCAATTATGGATAGGAAAAACGAGCGATAAGTAGTCTGAGCATCATCGGCGTAGCCGCTGCTGATACCGTCACCAGCAGTAGTCATAGTGATCAGAGGCGAAGGAGGAAGAGTCGACGCACCGGATAACGAGGAAGCGGAGAGAAGAGCGGAGGGAAGAACGGCGTCGGCAAGCGCTAGCAGGACAGGAGCAGAGAAGACGAGGAGGGAGAGAATCATTGCGATTAGGAAGAAGAGTGTCTTCACTGCTCGTATTATCGACTGTCTTGATTTGTCGTCTCTCAATAGGAATAGTTTGATGAACTTCTTCTCCATTTTTTTAGATATGTTCAGCTGAGTGGATCGATCTGTGTGTGGAAAGAGTAGATATGTACGCGGTACAGATAAAAAGGGGAAGACGAAGAGAAAAATGAATAAAGAGAGGAGGGAAAGGGGGATGCTGGTTTATTAAGAAGTGGCGAATAGAGGGTATAAGAAAGTGGGGGAGAGGAAAGGTAAGTGGGGAGGTGAGGTGGGTTTGACTAATTGACCGGTGCGAGAGAAAGATGGTGGAATAACAGAATCTATTAGTCTGATTCTGATTTCAGGAGGGATCGTTGTGGAATTTCAGTAGAGAAAAAGAAAGCGTAGTGTACGTGTTTGGTTGCGGGTCTTAGTCGAGCAAGGGTGAATTCGTAATTAAGACTTACTCCCTCCGTCCTGAATTGACTGTCCTGTTTGTTTTATGGTATGTTTTTCCACTTTAATATTAAGCATATAAGATAAAATAATTTTATAAAACTAAATTTTGTAACATATAGTTTATCATGTAAGGAATCATATGTAAAACTTAAATTTTCAAAATTAATTTATCTTATATGTTAAAAGTTGAAGTCAAACGACATATCCAAATAGTAAACAGGACGGTCAATTCAGGAGGGAGGGAGTATTTGCAAATGAATCATAGGGACTAAATAGATTATGGAGAAACAAAAGGTTCTAGGTTGTACAATACTAATTTCTTTAAGAATGATCCCTGTCGCATCACGCATGACGTGATAAATAATTTTGAGTCCGCGTTTTTGAAGGGGGAGAAAGGTATTACGGTTGAAATATGGAACATTATTGTTAGTTCGATCATAGTTATTGGGTACACCCCGGCCAGATCAGGGATGACAATGGGTTAGATTTGGAATTTGTCACTTGTTTCACTGTTTATTCCTTTGTTTTTTATTTCTTTTTCTTTGTTCAATGCTATGAGTGAAAAGAAAATAGAGACACAGAGCATGTATATATGTTCTATGTTTGGGGTTAGGGTTATGAAATTTATTTCAGAGAAGATAATGAAAAACTACGGAGAGCATGTATGTTCCATGTTTGTCAAATTTCGGTTGCAAAATTACCTTCAGTGAAGAGAAAACATTGAGGCGTGTAACATCTATGTTTCATGTTCGCCAGTTAGGGTTGCAATTACCTTTAGTGAAGAGTCAAAAGCTGTACAGAACATGTATGTTAGGATTGCAAAATTATTGAGAGTGATGATAATGAAGAATGACTTAGTTGCGTTGGACCCACACATGTTTCACCCGTCACCCATTTTCACTTATTTTGTTGGTTTTTTATGATGTCAAGTGACCGGGTGAAACTGATACCCTCAGACCTATTGCCATCCATAGACCAGATGTATATCCTCGATGAATCATTATATTTTGTGAGAATGTGATGAATCATTGTTTGTGATGTTGAATGATAGTGCAATTTTTCATACCGCGTATATATAATTCATTAAAGAGTAACAATTGATTCAAACATTCTATAGCTTGGTTTGATTTTAGTATTCAAATTTGAGTTTTTTACATGACAAATCTTATTATTTAATTATTAATAGCTCAAAATTGTGAAAGTAATATGAAGACTTTGAATTCCTAGTCGGGTGTGATTGTGGGCATCAATTTCAATATCGTCAGTTCCACAATTTTTCTCTAATTTATTCTAAAAATTACATCTAATAGTAGACGTCAATTTCAAAGTCGATCCTAAAATTTTTACTCATTTGATAGTTATATTTGACAGTTGACCAGAAACACAACGGACCATATCATTCCAAAATGTACTCAATTAAGATATGGCTCCCATGTGATCACGTGCAAAAAAATTCGGTGTTTATGGTACAGCTGACAAAAATTGTAATTCGTCTTCTAAAAAAAAAAAAAAAGACAAAAATTGTAATCCTCTACCATCTATTGTTATTCTTGACCATAGCCATGTTTTTGTGAGAATTGAGAATTGTTTTATGATGTATGCCGATTGAAGTTGTTCATTGCATGAAGATTTTTTTAGTGAGATTGCATTGGGACTTTGAATTGTTCGGCTTTTAGTATCTTACATGTACAACTACCAAGTAACCGTAAAGCATACGATATAAAGACCAAAAGGTTTGGCTTTAGAATGATAGAATCCTTCACCACATGTCAAGGTCGATAACTTCCATCCAGCTAAAGAATTAAAAGCAAAGATCCTTTTTTTTCATGTTAACTTCTATTGGATGCCGTGATGAAAAGACATTATTTATTTCCAAATCACTGTGACCTTGCTAAGAAGTAAACCCAACGGAGCGACCAATCCAAAATCAATGTTTGCACTCACATTTTTTTACAATTCTATAGTAGTATAATTTACGGGGTAAGTGAGTTACACTCATAAATAGAGGTCAGCTCAACTACCACACTTTTAATTAACCACTCCCACATTGATCCACATCTAACACTTATGTTGGGGAGATTATGTTGGAACACTACCCACACTAGCGTTTGATCAATATTGCAGTTCATCTTCAGCGTTAATTTGTGAGTCTGGGGAGACTAAAGCTTCATCTCCTTCCCTGAGAACGGGCCTTAGGGTCTATTCGACTGCGGCTTTCAATCGTGAGATTTCCTGCATTTGGAATAATCTACCTATGGTTAATTACTCAACCAGTGACAGTTATATTAGTCACAAACAATATCCACTCAAACTTAGACACGGTGTTCAAACTTTTAAATAAAAGAGATTAATCTAGCAATCGTGATTGACGAACTGAACCTTAGACTCTCTTCGTCTTCTCATTTTTAAGTTTTTTTGTTTTGATTATCTTTTTATATATGAAAGAAAACACGAGATCCACGTAGACCTAAATATAACCTGTGCTCTAAATATTGATGCCAAATATGCCATAAAAAATACTAAGGTGAACGAAGACTTAGGGTATCCATAATGATGGTGAGTTTCTTAATACATTAATTTCTATGTGTCATGTCATCTAATAATTATATTCAGCAAGTCTGGCTACACCTACATCCTCATGTAGCCAAAGATAGTTACATTACCACTACACATAGTAGAAGAAAATTGTATTACACATATAAAAATTGTACATTTCTTATATAACAAATTGTACATAAAATTTTTATTTTCAGTATTAAAATATTATTGTACAGTTTTTCTATATTCATTGTATATGTTTTAATTGTTGGTTGTACAATAAATTTAACCATCTTTGGCTACATATGCATGTAGCTAAGAATTTGTCAATTATATTTTATTGCTTAAAAAACTCTATCCACAATAACAAAGTTTCTTAATTTTCTCTAATCAACCAAAGAATTATCCCTATTTCAATATGAGAAAATATAGAACCCCAATAGGTGAACATTAAGAAATGTTCACCTAGGTATTCTGTGTAAAAAAACTTTGTTGTTCCCTTATCTTCATACATTTCCGGTTCGATCTCTTCTTGGTACAATTAAATAATAACATCTATAGGGAAAAAATTCCGAAAAAAACAATAATTGATGATAACTCAGGGCCCTAACTATAAGAAACCAATCAAAATAATACAAATAACTTACACATATCATATGTAGTTATAATTACTGTACAACTAACAATGTAAATATGTACATTGCATAAGAAATAAACTATCTACTAAAAGTATAATTTTCATATATATTTTATTATATGTGAAATGTACATATTTATATGACCATATTACAATAATATAGTGAAAGATAAGAATATGTAGGTACAAACTTCGTTCACCTGATCACCTGTTATTAAACATATTGTTGCGGAAGCGACTGGATAAGAGAGTAAATTATTATACTAGAAAATCACTCCGTACAGGAAAATTCCCAAGTCGTGGTAGGGTCACAATGGTCCGCTTAAGAACCCCTTCCTTAAATTACCCACAATAGCTGCTAGATAAAGCTAAAGAAAACACCGGAACTATAACTGATTTTACTATTACTTCAGAAATAGAGAGAGAAGACAATACAACATAACTATATAATAAGTTGTTTGTTGAAGGGATGAAGAGAAAGAAGAAGAAACACTTCCTTTTATAACAAAAGGAGTGCTCCTTGCTTTTCCAAACCCACGATGTGGGATGGACTATTTCCATAATTCTCCACCTTAGTTTATCCCACACAAAATACGAAACTCACTCCTAAAAAATAAAAATAAAAAGGAAATGCTCAAATGCGCCTTCAGGCGCCATCTTCAATGTGCAGGAAGTTGGTCAAGTCCAAGCAATGTTTGAACTTAACTGTGGTCACCACCTTGGTCATCATGTCTACGGGATTCTCAGTCGTCCAGATCTTCTGAACAAGAATATCCCCTTCTTCGAGTATCTCCCGCACAAAGTGATAGCGAACGTCGATATGCTTCGTCCTTGCATGATAGACTTGATTCTTTGCTAAATGAATAGCACTTTGACTGTCACAGTGCACCGTGATGTGCCTCTGACCAACTCCTAAGTCTTTAAGCAACCCATGAAGCCAAATACCTTCCTTCACAGCCTCTGTCAGAGCCATGTACTCCGCCTCAGTCGTAAACAAAGCAACTGTAGACTACAAGGTAGATTTCCAACTTACTGGCGCCTTGGCTAAAGTGAACAAGTAACCAGTAGTTGATCGTCGCTTATCCATATCACCAGCATAGTCGGAATCACAATACCCAACCATATCTTGACCACCTTTAACATCCTTCTCAAATAGCAGACCAATATCCACAGTACCTTGAATATATCGTAAAATCCATTTCACAGCTTGCCAATGATCTCTGCCAGGATCATGCATATATCTGCTCACAACTCCAACTACTTGTGAAATGTCGGGTCTTGTACACACCATGGCATACATTAAGCTACCAACTGCTTCTGCATATGGGACTCTAGCCATATAGTCTCTATCTTCTTTAGTCTTTGGAGATAATTGGGCACTAAGCTTCAAATGAGGTGCAAGCGGGGTACTCACAACCTTTGAATCAGCGTGCATGCCAAAACGTTGTAGCACCTTCTTCAAGTATTGCTTCTGAGTTAATTGGAGCTTTCCACTCCTTCTGTCTCTGCTATCTCCATCCCGAGAATCTTCTTGGCTTCTCCCAAGTCTTTCATCTTAAACTTGTGCTAACTGAGCCTTCAATCTATCAATCTCTGACTGATTCTTTGAAGCTATTAGCATGTCATCAACGTACAAGAGTAGGTAGATGTAAGACCCATCATGTAGCTTGCGCAAATATACACAATGGTCATATTTGCTTCTCGTGTACATTTTCCCTCTCATAAACAAATCAAATCGTTTGTACCATTGCCTTGGAGACTGCTTCAGCCCGTACAATGATTTGTTTAACTTACAAACCCAATCTTCTTTACCATGAACCTTAAATCCTTCTGGTTGAGTCATATAGATCTCTTCCTCCAGATCGCCATGTAAGAACGCGGTCTTCATATCAAGTTGGGCTAATTCCAAATTCAGCTCAGCTACTAACGCCAACAGAATTCTGATGGAGGAATGTTTCACTACTGGAGAAAATACCTCATGGTAATCAATTCCCTCCTTCTGCGCGTACCCTTTGGCCACCAACCTAGCCTTGTAACGGACACTGTTTTTACCTAAAGTTCCTTCTTTCTTTTCAAACACCCATTTGCAACCAATTGCCTTCTTGCCCTTTGGTAGTTGTGCCAACTTCCACGTGTTGTTCTTGTGAAGAGAATTCATTTCTTCTTCCATGACACCTTTCCACTCCTTACTTTTAGAGTTTTTATTTGCTTCTTGGAAAGTCGGTGGTACCCCTTCATTTACAACTAGAAGTGCATAAGCCACCATATCCGCATAACGAGCAGGTTTGCGGATCTCTCACTAGTAGAAAAAGGCCTATTTCGGCGGTTCCAATGGGCCTATTTCGGCGGTTGTGAACCGCCGAAATGAGCACCGCCGAAATAGGTGTACCTATCTCGGCGGTTCTTAGAGAACAACCGCCGAGATAGACCCATGGGATTGACCGATGCTGAGTTTGACCATGAGTCTATCTCGGCGGTTCTTAAGAACAACCGCCGAGATAGACTCATGGTCAAACTCAGCATCGGTCAATCCCATGGGTCTATCTCGGCGGTTGTTCTCTAAGAACCGCCGAGATAGGGGTATTTTTTTTTTTTTTTTCCATCCCAGCTTATATATATATATATATTCACCGCATTTGTTCAATGAGACCTGTAATAAAGCTTCATCCATACAGGGAGCTCCAGCACACATTTAAAAAGTTATAAAAGCTCCCAATTAATACCAACGACGCACCACAATTTGAGAGTTAACAAAACCAATGCAATTACACTTATTACACACTTTCATTACAAATAAAAAACACATTACAATTCAAATCTACCATTACACCATCCACAAGTGTACAGAGTTACAATTACATACTCCAAAAAGTTCACAAAACATCTTCATGATCATCAATTCATTAAACTTGTGCAGACGAACTCCGACCATTCCTCAAGCATCTCAACAATTTGAGCATCATCATACTGACCACCTTTGAACACTTCTTCGTAAGCCTTGAAAAAAAATGAACATTAATCTAAAACGTACAAGTCTAACAACATGTAAAGAGCATAACTGAAACTTTCAAAGAATGTTACCTTGTCTAACGAGTGCTCTGGTAAAAGGTTCGCGCTCCTACTATGTCACTCATGAATCTCATGACATAGTATCCACATTCTGAACCCCCAGGCTGCACCGGACACTATACAAACGCACATATTGACAGTTATAAACAAGTTTAAACATTATAACACAAATTTATCAATTAATAGAGTACCTTGACAGTGTTCCAAGGGATGTTACTCTTCATTGTTTTATTCTGGAGAGATAATGCAGCTCTCATGGAACTATATACATCAGCAATATATATAGTTTTAAGCATCAGTAGCAAGTTATGAAACAGTTAATGTTAAGTAATAATAATTGTTGTTTACGATAACAAACTAATTACCCCAGTATTGCGGTGGAGATCTTCGGTCTCTTGGCACGTACCAAGTGAGTCAAATTGCAAGATTCGTGGGTGCTTCAACATCACCAGCACAAGCAATGACCAATGTCGACTGTCCACAAATTACACAATGTGTTGAAATCATTAAGCAACTAACACAAACTATATGTTTTAGATAATACTAAGAGAAATAGTCAAATATCATACCCTGAATGATATGGCAGCATAATAAATGACTTGTTAGAACATTCAAAGAGGGCATTCGTCATATATTGCATAAGGCCTTCCATATCACTTGTCATCTGGACTTCACTGCACATAGCAGGACACAGGAATCCAATCTGTGATCTTCATAGACATTGATCGCCTTATCATGCACCCACCTATGAGGCAATATCATTAGTCATTAACTTTTTATTCAAACATCTAATTCATCACCAATCAATGAATTCAAAATAAAAAGGTAGAAGTCACTCACATGGCGGCTGACTTGATAATCGACACATTCAACCAATCCCTCCTGAAGCACTCCTCGAAGTCGGACATATACATCCCAAATCGATGTATATCTTCTCCTTGAACTATAGTGAAATATCCGCTCGGGATCTTCCACAGTGAGGGAATCACAATCAGGTGGTAGCAGCAACAACGATGAATGCAGAATCTGCATATTAGTCGACAAGCCGGCCAATATTCTTTTCTCCACCAAAGCAGGTCTAAGCACAAATTTGTGGATGCCTTTGATTGCACAGGTGCAGCAATTCTTTTTCCTTTGCCCTTATCAGTCTTCGGTCGGCTCATATCCTATGATATTAGTCTAATTAAGTATATGGATGCAAGGTGGTACACCAATAGTTTTATAGCAACGGTTAAGAGTAATACCTGCCCAGGGAGTCTGACCAATCGTAGGCCACTGCACTGTCGCAGTTTGTGCGGAACGCAAGGTAGGTCTTTGTGATCGGCACCGGTAAACCGACGTCAGCATGCTCTGCAACAAATTCGTCCAGAAGCACTCGTGCATGGTAATGTCGGAGTGGTTCACCGTGCACAATATCACTTGGAAGAGGGGAAAAGTTTTCCCCATGCACCATGACCTCTTCTACTCCAATTTGTAAAAACAGATGGCACTCAGTGGGTGCCTGAGTGTTATGTGGAACTTGTTTAGATAAAAATTGAGAATTCTCTATGATGATATTAGTGATCAAGTGAAAAATCTTAATCGTCATGTACTCAATTGAAATGTTAGTCTAACCTTTAGAGATGCATAGGGAAACGGATCAGCCGAGTGGACACTACTTCTCACTACCGGTGCACTCTGCTGCTGAATGGGTGACTCAACTGGTGGTCGAGAAACCTCTTGGCTGTCATGCTGCTGTGGCTGAAGCCTTGACATAGCCTGAGCGATCCTCTCGTCGACGTCTGAGTAATCCTCTGCTCCATCTCAGCCAACGCTCTCAGGTGCTCCTCGTAGCTAATCGACTTTCCCTGTGCATTCTGGACCCGGGTACGCCAAATGCCTGGCGGATACCAACGTGCCCACCAAACCCAATGGCACGACCTGGATGATCCTTCTTACCAAGAGCGCGTGTAAGAGGATCATCATTCCTCTGTGAGGTCCAGGTGCCCTGGGTGAGCTGAGAGCTTAATTCACCCTAATACAACACACAAATACAGTTATTAGTTTAACATAAGTTCATATACAAATGAAATGAACAGTTTGACTAAAATGAAATGATATCACTTACCATTTGAGCAATAACTGCTCTCGTGGCTTCATCGTATTGAGGATTTTCGGGAGTAGAGTTCTTCGGAATGTGGCTTAACTCCCACACTTTCATTCTTCTGCCACTGGCATCCAATGAGCCATCCGTGGGCAGATATCCCTTTTGCTCCCATTCTGGTACCCTTTGAGCAATACTTTTTCCACCTAAGTGGTGAGGGTACAGATTCTTCTTAGCATTTGCTTGTTGTTGCGCACGGAGAGCCTGCATAAATTAATGGGATCATGTTAGTGAAATTGAACACAAAAAAACATAAGAAATTAAGATTAATTTATGTATGTATGACAATAAAGTGCACCTGGAACTCCGGTGTGTGACGCCTCTCAACAAATTGTACCCATTGCTCTTCTGTTATGCCCTCGTAAACCTCCCATGGTGGTCTCTCACCGTCTCCACCATGATCTGGATCATCTGGATCTTCTGGAGTAGGCATCTTGTAGATGAACTTGTCAGCCAACTTATTCTTGTGGTCCCGGAACTGTTTCGACATCGCTGATAGCACATCCTTTTTAAGTGCGGGATCCACGGAGAAACGAGACTACGTACATGATCATTCAGTTAGTAAAGTAAACATAAATGTTCTATTATTTCACAAAAGATCATAGTAATAATGTAGAGATTTACCTGAAGACGCTGAAACATAGTATCCTTCAATGATTGAGGCACTTGCTTCCAGTTGTGGTTTATGTTGCAATATGACTTCACCAAATGGCTACCGTAAGCGGTGAAGTCATTCTTCCAATTTCCATGGGGTTGGTTGAACTGATTGAAGTCCACCGGTTTTGTAGGAGGGCCCTTGTTAGCCTTCAGCCCACGTGTTGCACCTCTCTTCTTTTGCTTCTTCGCCTCTGGTGGGACAACTGACTCCTCTTCGGTCTGCTGTGAAGGGCCAGCCTCAGTCTCGTGTACTGCTAACTGGTCCTTCTTCTTCTTTCCTCCTCTTGTGACCCGCTTACTTGGTCTATTCTGCTGTGGCTCAGGTTCTCCAGTCAAGATAAGCCGTCCAATGGGGTCATCCATAGGGTGATCATCCACTGCAAAAAATAATAAAGCATTTTCATCAGATAAATCATAACATAAATACTATGATGCATAACAATAACAGTTAAGATGACATTACAGTCTACATTCTACTAACAACATTACCTGCACGTACAAAAACATAAATCATTTCATATTTTCTACCCAAACACCCTCATCATGGTCTGATCGTGCGTAGAGCAAATCGTTTTCGGTATCATCAATCGAATCCGGTAATCCAGTAGGAAACAAGGATGTTTCCTCTACAGTCCCATTTTCATCGTTATCCTCATTTTCATTTTCGATTACAACCGGCCTTCTTCCTGGAAGAACAACAGACCATCTGCAGTCTTTCGGATCCTCAACATACCACACTTGTTCGCAATCCTTTCCCAGAACAAATTGATCATCATTATAACCGTGTAACCGTGAAAGATCAACCAAGGTAAGCCCTCCATCATTTTGGTACCCGCGTCGGTTGTCCACCCACTTGCACCGGAACAACAGAAAGGAATCAATGTCATAGTCTAGTTCCCAGATGTCCTCGATGACACCATAATACCAATATAGTTACTAACTGGTTGAGATCGGTTACCGCTGTGGTACTCAGTGGCAGCAGCTTCAATTTTTACCCCACTATTCTGGTTTATCGATTTGGCATCTTGGCGTGCAGTGTAGTATGTATACCCACTAATATCATACCCCTCAAATGATGTAATATTAGTTTCAGGTCCGATTGCCAAACATCTGATCTCTTCGCTTACTGCTTCTGGATCTGATGATGCTATTGTCAACACATGATCTTTGAACCATTGGATAAAAACTCGGTTTTGTTCCTTTGTCAGCCAAATGTGGCTTTTCAAAGGATTTTGATGCCTTAACTCAACCATATGGGTTTCCAAATAAGGTTCAACAACCTCAAGATGTTGTAAGACAAACAAATGTGCTTGATGAATAAGTAGACGCGAAACTTGCACGATCTTTCTACCAATAACACCTTTACCCTTAAACCTGCCTGAAATACCCCAAACCTTGATATGTGGTTTAAATATTAAACTATGGTATATAAAGGCTAAAAAGTGTCTTAGAGACATCAGTGAACAATTTAAACCATAGTAAATGCAATAAAGCACTAAGATACAGTTTGAGCAAAAACATGCTCTAAGCTATGAGTGAACTTGGTTAGGACCCAAAGAGCCTACCAAGACTTAATAATATTCAATTATTTAATAAGGCTAATTAAGTCCTTAGGAAACTTTGGTAGACAGTTAAACCAAATAAAACGCAAGAATATACCTTAAAGTCAATATGAGCAAAAATGTGCTCTAAGCTTGAGATAAATTTGTATAAGACCTAATGGTCATACCTATACCTTATAAATATGTTAATGAACATATTAAATCAATTACTAAAGAAAACCAACCTTGAAAACAAGTTAAAACACAAAAAGTGCTTTAAGGAGTCTTAAAGCACGTTTTTGAAAAATTGTCTTGTAAATGAGTTTTGAGTGGCTAAATGTCCATCATTACTCTTTAATTAACATGTGTACTATATAGTATCACATTTGGAAGTCTATATCAATGGGAAATCAAAAATTTCACATCTATGTGCCTTGTTTTAGTGAATAGTAACTTTAATAAGCTAGTTTGTAACATATGTTGTTATAAGTAATTAAATTGGTCAACAAAGACTATTATATCCTTCTTATTAAATGGGGGCCGGTTTTATCAAGGTGAGTCCCACCTTGTTAGTTGATAAGTAAATAAGTAATGAAAAAGCAAGTAAAGTACTATTTGCTTTATATGTAAAATATCTTAACAAAGTGAACTCTCTCACCTCATTCTCTTCTTCCTTTCATTTCCCACGGTTCCCATCTTCTTCCTCCTCTCCCATCGGTTTCCAACAGCACCATCTCATTATTCATCTTCTTTCACTTGTAACTTATGATTCCATGCTCCAAATTCAATTTCAAGACCACCATTCTTCTAGTTGGAGCAAGCTCTACACTTCTACCTTTGCAAATCTTCAAAAGCCTCATTTCGGTGCCAAGGAGATTCACCATGGATGGAGCTTGACTTCATCGTTTTACACCTTGTTGTTCTCCTTTGCTTCAAGGTAAGGAAACTCAAAGAAAAATGATGTTTCCTTCATGTTTTGTGTTGTCCGAAAATTCACCTCACAATGGTGTTTTCACCTTGCTTGTTTTAGCTCCATTTGAATCTTCCAAGGGCTAGAGGAGTCCTCTCTTGATACTTATTCAACCTCTCTTTCCATTCCAAGGTAAAACAATCATTTTAATACCTTAAAACAATATATATGTAACTAGGGTTTACAATGAGATGAAGCATAATGCTTGAATGCTCATTCTATTATTTGTACATTGTTTAGAAGTTGACAAACAACCAAACAACCTACCGGTTTTACAAGGAAACAAGAAAGAAGTTTGTGAGGAAAAAGAGATAAACAAGCTATCTCAATGTAGTTTAAATGCCTTAGGAAAATGAGCTTGATTTGCTTGATAAAAGTACCTAAGGAGCCAAAGGTGAAAGACCTAGTAAAATGTTCTTAAGGAGATTATTAAAGGGCATATGTGTTGTTGTATGTAATTTCAGGTCAAAGGCAATATTTATGTGGGAAATTAGTGTTTAAGGTTTATGTTATTTAAGGGCCTAAGAGCCATGTTATTTAAGGGCCTAAGTGCCAAGCAATTTAAGTTTATGCACTATATTGTGATGTAGTGTAAATTTGGTGAAGTTTTGTGTGTGAGAATACTCTTGATGGATTTTAGGTGTTCTTGAATGAAATAAGGTAAAAACCTAAGTGTTTGGATGTGAGTATATACAAGAGAGCTATGGCAAAATTTGAGAATGTGTAAGAAGTTCTAAGTGATTTAAACAAGTTTTGGTGAACTAGGAAGTGTTAAAGGTGAACAAGTGTTTTACTAGGGAAGAAAGCATGTATTAAGGTGTTTTAAAGTGCTACAAGGATTTAGGTATTATCTTGGAAGTTCTAGGAATTCAATGTGTGTTTTTGTGGATGTATTAAAGTCTTGGAGAAGTTTGTTTAAGGTTTAGGTAATGTTGATATTCAAGGAATAAATGATGTTTAGGTAAGATGTGGAAAAGGAGATTTAGTAGTAAGAAAAGATGTTGGGAAATGATGCTAAGGTGTAGAGGAAACATCTTGGTATAGTGGTCATTATAGGTGAAATACCACTTAGAAAACCAAATGAAAAATGTACAAGTATTAAGAGATTTTGTAAGGAGTTTGTGGAATGATAAAGATAGTTTTGGTGGGTGATTTAAGGAATTTAGTACATGGCTAAAGATGTGTTTGAAGTGCCCAAATGAGGTTAGGACACATTAGGATATATGAGGTGAAGTTTGGAGTTAAATGGGCAATGGAAAATAAGGGTCTGGAGCAGACCGACCTTGCGACCGAACTTGCCAAGGTCGGTCGAGCCCAGTTTACCCTGCGAGAATTGGTTTCTGGAATGGACCGACCTTGGGGACCGACTTGCAAGGTCGGTCGGGCTTGTATTTTGTGTACGAATTAAGTTTCTGGAATCGACCGAACATGGGACCGGACTTGGCAAGTTCGGTCGGGCCTGGATTTTCAAAGGGAAGAAACTCTCGGGAATGGACCAACATGTGACCGAACTTACAAGGTCGGTCGGAGTAGAAATTTTGACGGTAAAGTGTTCTGGAATGGACCGACCTTGTGTAAGGTCGGTCGGACCAAAAACATTGTTTAAGGTTATAAAATGATATGTAATGATGGGGATTAATTAGTAATGATGTTATAAGGTTGTTTAAGACATGTTAGGTGAGTTATGATAATTTAGTGGGGGAAAAATGTATTAAAATGTAAAAGTAAAACAAGTTAAAAAGTGAAGTTATGTAACTAAGTTAACGGGGAAAAGTTATAAGCACTAGACTTTAAACAATCATGATACCCCGATGTTAATAAAAATACATGTAATGTTATCAGTTGTTCGAGGATTGCTCGAGGAACATAAGTGGACACGATAAAGTGGACTCCGGTGACAGGTATGGTTTTCTTGCAACCTGTGTCCTACCGGATTACACCGGCTTGTATGCCAATGTGTTTTTCTGGGTGTTTGCCACGTTGTAAGATAAAACATGTAATGAGTTTACAGTAATTCATTTATGTGGCGTGTTCAACTCCGATACCATTTAACCTCAGAAGTGTTAACCTTAGTTAACTGAGTCTAGGATCACATGAGAGTTCGGTATTCGGAGCAAACGACCCGAACTATGGGACGTTCTAACCACGTCTATGCGTGTGTTAATTGTGTGATATGTGTATGTGAATGTAGGGATCTCCCTTGTGTGTTTAACCCAGTTGTAATACTGTATGGTGTGTAGATGTGATAGACTCCATAGTGGGGTTCTAACTAATATCTAAAGTAAGTATGTACTAACAGTGGTGAGGAATCCGGTTTGGCCGGTCGCGCGTTGTTTGGGAGTGGGTATCCTTGTTAGCCTTACCCTTCTCTCTGTTATGGTTGTTTCCCTCATGGTTATGATCTCCCATTAGCTTATTCCAAAGCTTAGCTATTCTGACTTATGATTGGTTTAGGGGGAACATGTGTTTGTGTGGTGTGTTCGGGCCACCAAATCCGAACCATCTTAACTTAAGTTACTCGTCCGACTATTAGGACGGTAATGAGTGTTGTTGTTGTTGTATAACGAGCTTACCATGGGGGTGACATCATTCTCTAGGCTCACCTGTGATTAACTATGTTGGGTCGGTTCCTAAGAGGACCGTTCCCGTTATGTTATGTGATGTTTAGTAATGCGATTTCTATTGCGATGTTATTATGTGCACGTTGAAATGTGAAAAGTGTTGTTATGTGTGTTATGTGATGTATGTTATATGTTGTGAATGTGGAGTATGTGGGTCATGGATATGAATCCCAGTTGTGATAAGAGGCGTTAAGGATAACCCAATTAACGGGTAAGTGTCGTCTATTAAGGAAGTAGCTCCATTAGAGGAGAAACACTCTAGGTTAATAAACACCGTGAGTGACTTATCAAGTAAGGATATATCCGTTTGTTGAGCCCATTGAGGCGAGATGTTATGTGTTGTGTGTTTACAGTTGCATGCATGATTTAAATATAATCAACTGCATGCTAAGACGACAATTAGTTGTGCGTGGCCCGGTAGCATGTGGGCTGCGGGATTACCATACCAGCAAAGGTGCTGAGCCCCTTGGGGGCCACCCTTTCTCTTCTTTCCTATTTCAGGTACAAGAGCTGGAAGCCGTTCGAGAGTAGGACGGGGTAGTCGTTGTACATGGGTAATTATTTAAATTGTATATACAGTAGGTGTAGTAAGACCGGAATTGTTACTGGCATCAATTTGTAAATACTCGGTACAGTTGAAAGGTGTATGTTGTTGTTGTTGTTAATGAAAAGGGATAGTAATGTGTAGTCGCTCGGGAATCTAGTCCATCAGACCGGTACAGTGGTTATGTAATAGCCTTGTTAGCCACGTGGGTGGTTAACGGCGAGTAACACCATCGAGTTAAGTAATGTGAAGTGGTATATTTTCCGCTGCAGGATGTTGTTATGTGTTTGTTGTTGGATGGGGTGTTACATTTTGGGATGCCAATAGACTCTGCCTCACTCAAATAATCGGTCACAAATTCCGTGACTTCCTCAGTCACTGTTGCTTCAACAATGCCCCCTCTGGTCGATACCTATTCTTCATTCTACTTTTCAGAATACCCATGTACCGTTCAAAAGGGTACACGTACCGTAAGTATACCGGACCACAGAACTGTATCTCTCGAACGATGTGCACAATTAGATGCACCATTATATCAAAGAAAGATGGTGGGAAATACATCTCAAGTTGGCATAATGTGATAACAATTTCATGTTGTAGATCATCTAGAGAGGTTACGTCAATTGCCTTGGAGCAAACAACGTTGAAAACGAAACATAACCGAGTTAAAGCATTTCTGACATCAGATGGCAATATCCCTCGAATTGCGACCGGAAGAAGATGTAACATCAATACATGATAATCGTGAGATTTCATGCCTAAAAGTTTTAAATCCTTCATCGATACAATGTTCTTCCAGTTTGAAGAGTACTCAGACGGTACTTTTACCGAGTGCAGACATTTGCAGAAACTAATCTTTTCAGCCTTTGAGAGCGTGTAGCATGCAGGAGGTAGTTAGATTCGTTTCCTATTCTCTTGTGGGTGTAACTCCTTTCGTATACCCATGGTTTGCATGTCCTTTCTGATTTTCAATCCGTCTTTTGTTTTGCCGGGTATATTGAGTAAAGTCCCACTCACTGCCTCACCAACGTTCTTCACAATGTGCATGATGTCTAAGCAGTGTCTCACAGAAAGATGACGCCAATAAGGTAGTTCCCAAAAGATAGAACACTTTTTCCAAATGTTTTTCGCCGGTTTTGATGTGTTTCCAAATACATTTACAATGTCCTTAACCTTTTCGTACACTTCCTCAGAGCTTAGAGGTAGACGGGCCACACGAGTTTTGGCTTGACCATTGAACAACTTTCTCTTCGTTACTCGATAAGGGTGATCTTCGGGAGAAGACGTCGATGACACATATAAACATTCTTCCACAATGTTTTAAACGGTCCGAACAAGTGTCTTCCTCGCATATGGGACATGCAAATGTTCCTTTAACCGTGTAACCGGACAAGTTCCCATACGCAGGGAAGTCATTGACGGTACAGAACAACAAAGCCTTGAGCGTGAAATTCTCTCTTGCATAAGCATCATATACCACGGTCCCCTCATTCCACAATAGCTTCAGATCGTCGATCAGAGGGGCAAGGTACACATCAATGCTATTACCTGGCTGCTTGGGACCAGATATCAGGAGCGATAACATGATGTACTTTCGTTTCATACACAGCCATGAGGGCAAATTGTAGATCACTAGCAGAACAGGCCATGTACTGTGTTGACTACTCAATGTGCCGTACGGGTTCATTCCATCAGTACATAATCCAAGCCTCAGATTCCTATCTTCATGTCCGAAATGTTCTTTGAACCGTCTATTGATGTTTCTCCACTGAGGCCCATCTGCTGGATGTCTTAGTTTCTCATCACTCTTTCTACCCTCCGCATGCCATCGTAAGTTCTTTGCATCTTTCGGATTCGCAAACAACCGTTTGAATCTGGGTATAATAGACAAATACCAACAAGTTTTGCTGGAGGGCTTTTTTTTCTGAACGGAGGAGTACTCACCATCTTTATGCTTATACCGGGACAACGAACATTTCGGGCAATTGTCCAGATGTTCGTATTCACCCCTGTACAACACACAGTTGTTTGGACACGCGTGAATTTTTTGTACTCTACTCCCATTGGACACACCCATTTCTTTGCCTCATACGTGGTGGTAGGGAGACCGTTCTCATTCGGTAGCATATCATGAATCAGCTCGAGGAATGTCGTGAAACCTTTGTCACTCAATCCATATCTTCCCTTCAGGTTGAACAAATTCAATATAGCTGTCAATTTCGTGTACTTAGTGCAAGTAGGATACAACGCCGTTTTAGATGCGTCCAACAACCTTTGATGCTCATCCGGCCGGTCGACAAAATTATCCTCAACGTTATCAAGTATCTCGTCAATTTGTTCATCATGATAAGTCGACTCACTGTCAACATTGACTCCGGAAGCGCTTGGGAGTTCTGGCTCGTTAATAGTATCGAATGTCTGCTCGGTTCTTGAGTTACACCGATCGTGACTGTAGGAAGCTGAAGCATTATCTTCAACAGGTTCTCCATGAAAAATCCATTTTGTATAATGTGGCATGAACCACGGGTCTTCACATGGAATTGTACGAGGTTGATGCTTGAATAATGTCTAACCACACCACAATCAACACAAGGACATGGAATTTCTCCGCCTTTGTCCTGTCCTTGTGTTGAACTACAGCTTTGCAAAACTCTTTCAGCATTTTGTCAAAATGTTCGCCTCTATCACCATACATCCAGTCACGCTCCATACTATATGTACAACAGATCACAGGTGTGAGCTAGAGCCTTTGTAGAATATGGTCTGTATTAAGTTGCACATGTTTATTTCTTAATGGAGCATGACTGGGATGATTGTCAATTAGTCTAGCCTAACTCTAAGGTTGCAAACACAAATAAACTAGCATTTTAAATTTAAGAAATTGTTGCACTTCTAAAACAGAAACCGGTGTTTAAAACAATATTACGAATACTTTTTCTACAAAAAATTCGGCATGACCTTTGCATAATTGTACACATCCCGTGCTTATTATTCAGCACTCACCAAAGTCATCACAACCACAAACATTCCAACAATGGCAGCAACCAACAATTAAAATAAATCAATTATTTACTAGCTAACTGAAAACCAATTGCAAATTCAGATCATCAAATCAACGCTTTCAATTCTCCACTGTATAAGTTCAACCGGTTTAGAGATTAACAAAGAATCGAGAGTTAAAATACGTACTTGTTTTTTAAGGATTTATGGACAGGGGAGACTGGTGCCTGAGAGGTAGGCTTCTGTGCGAGAGATGCAGCAATACCACTTCTGATATGTCTCTGCAAGGGAGCAACAAAAAATAAATTACAAAAGAAATGCATCAACAAATAGGGAATGAAGCTAAATTATGTACTAGCACTTATATTTAAATACATAATTGCATTTATTAAACAAAAAATAAGGTTTAGTTACTTACTTGTGCACAGAAAAGGAAAGTGCAACAGTAATGGAAGAAGGCGGGAAACAAGAGAGGTGATTCACGGACTTGAATGTAGTGAGACCTAATAAAAAAATTAGATATTGTTAGACATATACACATACATCAAACAATATTAATTACGAAGAGATTTAAAAAAAAAACGGCATGACTTTTGCATAATTTTACCTATCCCATGCTTATTATTAAGCATTCACCAACCATTCATCAACACAAATTTCCATCACAAATCAAACTAATACCAACTTTATCCATCAAACCAAATTTTAATAATTTGTGGAAATCAAATACAATGTAAAAAAAAAGACACAACCATGCCTTATTAAGCATTCACCAATTATTCAACAACACAATTTCAATCATAAACCAAACTAATATATACCAAATTTATTCATCAAACAAAATTCCAATAATTTGTGGAAATCAAATACAAAGTACAAAGAGAAAAATGATAAGTTAGATTATATTACTGGTTCGAAAATGAATTGTTCTCCGCTCCGCTTTCAATCTACCATCAAACGGTAAAGAAGCTTCTTAAGTATTTATCTGTAGAGACACAAATACGTATAGACACAAGAGAAACTCAGTAGTTGTGTTTGTTCCTTATATGCAGTTAGGTTGCAAATTTACAGTGAGTGAAGAGAATGAAGAGAATGAAGAGTTAAATTAAAAAAAAAATTACCAGTTTCTAAATGAATTGTTTTCAGCCCCTCTTCTCAATCGGGCGTGCGAGACGCGTGTAGCCAATCTCTACAGAGGCAACACATAAAGATTGAACAACATTCACATCAATTAGAATATTTTATATTAAACTTAACGACTATACAATACTCATATATATATATATATATATATATATATACACTACCGAATGTTTAATAGTATTTTAACCAATGAATGAAGTTGTTCATAACAACTCATAAATGATAAGATCAAACTATAACTTACATAACAACCTAAATTGTATTTTTCATGTTTAACATGTTATCCATAATTTTCAATATACCTCTTATGCATCACACTCATGTATTAACGATAATATAATATCATAATCAAATATGTAAATTATAAACATTATCGTTAGCTCATTCAACAGCACATAAGAATTTTTTTTAGTATAACTCTAATACAATCTACAGAGAGTGAGGAACTTAGTGTCAAAGATGATAACTCATTGAAATACCCCGAACTTAAACATAAGGATTAAAATTAATCTAATACGTATTTAAGGGCCTAATGGTACCTAATTAGTATTGGTAAGGAGAATAAATCTAAAAAGAAATAATGAAACGCTTAAAAAGCGAAAAACGCTAAATAAGCGTTAAAATAACCATAGGAGGTATGAGACCTCGGTTAGCGTATTATATGGATTCCAAAGGTTTAATAAGACCTAAATAATATATGGGAACAAATCCCGAAGAAAACGGATCCTTAAAACGGGTTAAAATCACTAACGAACCTTAAAGCGCGTTTTTCGAGGTAACCGAGAAAACGTAACTTTAAGCGGGTCAAATAGACTCGTAACAATTTGGTCAACTAAATAATCATTAATAAATATTAGTGAAGCTTTAGAACCAATCAAATCAATAAAACGAGAAATTAGTAAAAACTGTCAAAACGGAAGTTGTGGGGTAGAAACATAAATAACCAAAACTTATGTGTCCACTTTGAAAATAAAAAGTAAAAGTGGTATGTGTGTGCTGTGTGTGTCCGATGGGGACTCCCCCTCTCACACTCTCTCACACACTCACTCTCTTATTTACAAAACAACAAAACTAATAAGTAAACTAACCTACTTTATTACCTTACTCACTCACACACTCTCTCTCCTACTCCCCATTCTCTTCTCTCACGTGAACCCCCACCCTCACTCTCTCATTTCTTCCTTCTCCTTCCCCAAGCGATTTCCATGGAAGCTTGAGAGAACCCACTAAAAACCTCACTTCTCTCCTCTTGTTACTCTATCGAACCTTCTCCGAAAATTATAAAAACTACACCATTGGAATCCTCTCATCAAGAGCTACATTCCTATCTTTTCAAAAATCGAAAACAACAACTTTCATCTCCATGGGTATGGAGCATTTGGAGTTTCAAGACCACCATTAGAACCACCTCTTCCTCCTTGTCATTTTAAGGTAAAAATCTTCTTGAAACTCCTTGTTTTTTCTAGCCTCATGGGCAAAACGAAAATGAAGCTAAAACTTTGTTTGGTTTCTTTGCACTCTAGCCGGTTTTGGCTTGTTGAAGGAGTTGGAAATCTTGTTCTTGAACCACTCCAAGCTTCATTTGCACCCTTGCAAGGTAATGCAATTTTCTAAACCCTAAAACCTACATTAAAGCTTAAATAATGTTTAGGGTTAGTTTTAGTATTGAAATGGTGTGTATGTATGGGTTATAATGATAGATTGAGTGAAGTACTATAACCGGTAGGGAGAGAAGGAAGAGGCAAGAAGAAGAAGAAAACTAGAAGGAGAAACAAGGTAAGGATGCTCTTTTGTGTAACTTTGTATATATTGTATGTAATAGATTTTTAGAAGTTTGGAATGCGTAATGAAAATGGTATTGTGCAGTAATATATTGTGTAGGAGAATCTAAGTGCTTAAAACCGTTGAAAGACATGTAAAATGTAGTGAAACTTAGTTGGGTATTGGGTTGTTGAGTGCAGGAATTTTTAGTAGTGTTTTAGTATTGGTAATTGTGTATGGGAGCTTGTTATTGATGTTGTGTATAAACAGGGGGATGATGTTAATGTGTGAGGAAACATTGTGGTGAGAGTGTATAAAATATAGGGGAGACGATGGCAAAATTTGCCTAGGATTTAACATAACACTTAGTGAACTAGAAACTAGGTGGCTAAATGATGTGATGTTGTAACAGATTTGATAGAGAAAGAGAAAGATAGGGGTAGATTGGGAGAGATAGATAATGTATTGTGATGTACTCGAACTCTAGAGATGACATTAGAAGAGGTGGTTAGAGAAGGGGAGAGTAAGTGTCAAAATCTGTAGCAAAGAGGTATTAGATTGCATTGTGGAAACTAAGAAGAAATATTGTGCAAGATTTGGTAAAATGAATGTTGGACTTGGGTATAGATGGTACAATTGCTTGAAATGAATTGGCTTGGTAAGAGGAGGTGTTTGGGATGCTAGGAGTGACATGGTAGAGGAAGTATTGGATGTTGGAAGTTGGAACAAAAATCTGTAGCATTGAAGGATGCAAAACTGTTGTAATGTGTGGAGGGAAGTGATGAAATTGTGTAAGTTGATGATGGATTTAGTAAAGAATTTGTGGATGAACTAAGGCAATTTGAAGGGCCTAGGTGTGTTTAAACATGTGGGATTACATGTAAGAAGATTGGAGAAACAATGGGTAAAATATAGGACTGAAAACAGAAGTAAAAAATGCAAATAACTGGGCCGGACCGAACTTGCGACCGGACTTGCAAGTTCGGTCGAGCCCAGATTTACAAAGACGGGATGCTTCTGGAATGGACCGAACTTGCGACCGGACTTGCAAGTTCGGTCGGACCAGAAAAATTCTCCCGTCAGTAACCTTCTGGAATGGACCGAACTTGCGACCGGACTTGCAAGTTCGGTCGGCCAGAAAAATTTCCGTCTTGTAAGCTACTGGAATGGACCGGACTTGCAAGGTCGGTCGGGCTAAAATTTTCCGTTAAGTAACTCACTGGAATTGACCGACCTTGGGACCGGACGTGCAAAGTCGGTCGGCCCTGGAATTTTCACCCGATGTAGCCTACTGACTTGGACCGAACTTGCAAGATCGGTCGCAAGTTCGGTCGAGTCAGAACTTGCAAAAAAAAACTATAAGACTATGGTTAGTATATATATATATATGTATATGTATACCCACCTATACATATGTGCATATATGTAAGTATACCATTGTTAAGCAATGAAAAGTAAGTAAATAAAATGTAAGTATAAGAATGTGAAGACTTAGTAAGTATGAGTTAGGAAGCGCAAGGGTAACCGAATTAGATTGATGATAGTTAGATTAATTATTCGGTTGTATGTATATCATAGGATTTGAATTGTGAACACCGGAGGAACGTTGGGATACAAGTACACGGTGAAAGGTATGATTTCTTCATGCCCTGTATCCTAATCTGGTTACCCCGATTTGTGTGCTTATTTGATCACCTAAATAAGATAAATGCATGAATCGGACTATATTGCACTTACCTGTGCTTGACTTATGTTGTTCTCGATATTTATTGTCTTGAGCACTAGTTTGTATAATTCATGAAATGTATGAATGATGATGACTTGTATTCGAATCTTGTATGTACTTAAGTATTGTATTGTATTTTGTATAAATGGGTATTGAGCATAGTAATTGTGTATGTGGCTTGTATGAATGACTTCTGCTAATTCCTAACTACCTAACTCCTAACTTAAGCGAGTAAACCGGAATGAGTAGAAGTCCGATATAGCTTCGGCCACGCGTGAGGATGCGGAGTCACAAGAGGTTGGCTGCAATTCCTGACTCTTAAACTGGTCCGCGGCCCAAATCCCTTAAATGGGTAGCATCCCGGATTGGTGAGTCAAGTAAATCCCGGAGGTGGGACGGTGTAGTCCCCAGGGCCGGAGGTCCCGACGACTTAACTTGAGTAAGAGTAAGAGTAAGTAAGTATGGATCCGTAAGTATGTATGAGTATGTATGCGTATGTATGAAGTAACGAGTAAAAGAGTAATCTCCACCCGATTAACCCGGGTGGACCAATGAAGCTAACAAGAATTGTATATTGTGTATGTGTAAATTCGGAAAAGGTAAGTATGTATTGAATGGTTTATGTTGTACTTCTTGTATGTAATGAAGTGTATGTGTGTATGTCTTGCGTAATGTATTATTATAATTATGTATAAGAGCATGTATGCATGTATGTTTGAATGAAATCAACCGCATGTATTCGACCAAGTGGTCGGCGTACCCTCACTAGTACGCGGGGTATGCGGTTATCATGCGCAGCGAAAGCTGACCCCCTAGGGGGAACGTTTTTAGTGTGCAGGTACCCGAAGCGGATGTGGTCAAGGTAAGAGACCGGCGGCACACCCTTGTACTTAGAAAGTAAGTAGTGGTGAGGAATGGGTAGATGTAGACTCTTAGTGAGTATGTATGAACTTGGAAGAGATATTATAATTGTATAAGGATCCTAGTAGACTCGGTTGAGTATATTGTATTGTATGGATTGTGGGGGAGTAAGTATTAAATGGCGCATTGTTGTATTTGATTGATGAATGGAGTATGTATTATAGATGTGTAGTACTCGGGATTCCGGTCCATCAGACCGATGCTGTATGTAGAAGTAGTAGCCTTGTTAGTCACGTGGGTGACTAACGGCATTGTATCACCCACATTATGTAAGTATGTATCCGCTGCGTGTATCTGATGTGTAAGGAGATTGGACGGTAAGCACTGTATTAATGGTAGGGGTGTTACAAAAAGTGGTATCAGAGCGAAGTATCGCTCTGATGACTGGAAATACCGAGGTTAGGAATACCGAGCTAGGAATTAGAAGCTTAGGGCTAAGGGCTGAGTGTTAGCATTAGAGATATGCTAGTTAGGAACTACCGGTGAGTACCGGATACCTACAATACCAGTCCCGCCCGCCGCAAACCCCACTGTATAACTTGGGAAAGGACGCCAGAGAGAAGAAAAGTCTTCTCATACTCGGGGGAACCCGATCTGGCAGTTGTGAAGCAATCACACGGTAAACAAGAACCGACATATGGTAGATTCCAAGAACTGAGAGTCCCGGAGATGGATTCCGGTTGAACCACACAACCCGCACTTAATAGCGGTAGGAGGGGCACTCCAACCACGAGGAGGCCACAACTTACAACAGCATGGGGCGACGTGCTTAGCAGTCGCGAAACCTAGCTAGTCAACCAACAGCAGGACAGAAGCACTAACCGTGCAACGGAATGAAAAAGGGAGCAGTAACGGAACCCGAGACACAAGTCTACGGGATAGTAATACTTGAATAATACCACCAACGGTATGCTAGCCGACTAAGGACATAGTCGGAAGCGGTTAACTCCAAAACTATAATGCCATTAAGGTTGCAGTACCTGGCAATAAGCTCAGACAACTACAAGAACAACCATGAGATACAATCCAATAGGACTACAAGCGTAGTACCTAAACGAGGAAGGCTCAGTAACCACCACAAATGTGTGGGAACGAGCCACAAGGAACGACACACCAAATAGAAAGAACGGGAACCTCCAAGGAGTGGAGAGTACCCAGATCTACGACAGCCATGTCTAGACCACCAAGAAGCTACCTAAAGGAGCGAGTATACCAATTATAGATCAATAAGATCGAGGAAGCGTCAACAAGACTAACAAACACAAATGGAAACCATACCGTGATCGGTATAGGATTACTCAAAAACCGCCAGTACCACGCACTTGCTACGGCAAGTGCAGTAAGAACATGAACATGTAAAGGACACTCACACGTCACAAGTACATAGTAATGTACGGTGACCGTAATGAAACAACCACAGGATCACACATCCTAACAACCAGACGTATGAAACCTTGGGAAGGCTTAACGGCCGACTACTGTACTTACCAGTCAGCGAGAAGCTAGACTTGGTCAAGACCTCAAGCATGGCTATGCCATGAGAGATTTCTTTTAACACTGAACCATATTTTAAAACCCAAAATTTTCTTTCAAAACCATAAACCTTCTTTTAAAACCTTGGATTTTAAAACCAGACCAACAGCATTACGGTGAGTATCAAAGAATGATACAAGAGGAGTTGACAATAGAATACTTCACCTAGGCGTGTGGCGAACACTACGAGTGTACCCGTTACGGGATGTGGGACAACCGCACTCCGAAGGAGCTTGCGGGCCCGACATATAGTTGGGTAAGTGGTAACGTGTCAATATGGTACCCCACGTATGTATACATGTAGTGTGCGACACACGGGAAGTAGTCAACTCCGTTCTACGGACCATGAGTGAGTTCAAACCAGAACAGCTGGACACCTCAGACGATCAAGTATCAAGGAACTCAGAGAATCCATCTGGAGATGAGGAATAAGAACTAGGAAGTGCAAAGAGCACATACTAGTAAGTATAGACATTGGATATGTCTCAAATAATCCAAGCAATTACCTGACAGCTGGATGGAATGCCCAGCCTAAACACATTAAGGCGAATGCCTAACGTGAACCTAACAATACTCAACAAACGGGGCGGAATTCCCAAGAGCAATCACAAGATTACTACGAAGCACAACCCATCATCGGAGAGGATATTTAAACCTAGTCTCAAGCACTAGGAGCAAGTATAAACGGTCTACCCAACGACGGGAGACGTCATAACCCGAAAGGAGATAGCTTAATGCAATGCCATAAGACGGTATAGAGGACAACACATGTTATAAACATTAGCCGGATGTAACGGCACAACTACCACACCCAGGAGCGATCCTTGAAGGGTGTCTGCGTTAACAACAGTTGAACAAGCGTAACGATATGAGCACGGGAGCTAAAACGAACACTCGGTTAGGACACCGAAGAGATTTCACTTAACAGGAAATGCCCTAAGATACTGAGAGGCACCTATTAATACCATTTGCCTAAAAGGCCTCCTATGAACGGAAGCGTGATGCCACGACTTACCATGGAGCCCAATAATACCTCCAACCTATGACGGTATACATGGGGGAAACATGTATAAGCAGCTTGCAAAGAGCATAGCTTGCAGCAATATGGCTCTAAAGCCATAAACCTGATGCGTTGTGTAACCTTAAACGGTTGCAAAACCCACACCATTACTAACAAGACTTGCAAAAATATTGCCTCATACGACAAGAAATCAACAACTGGACCATAAATTCAAACCCAACATCCTGAGTGGCTTGGAGTAATGGCCAACTCAATGTCACTGTCACTAGGGCATCAGCCTAGTATACAGTTGACGGAGTTCTTAATTACCGCCATGCCTTCTGTAGCAATGGTAGCACAGAGGCATAAGAATCATGATAATGCCAACATTGGCCTAGTCCACACTTGGACACTACGAGAAACCCAAGGGAAGGTACCCCTCGTTAGCCTAAGACCACCAATGTGGTGAAGATGTGGACCCTGAGAAAGGCTTCCATCTATTATAACAGAAAAGCCTGCATATAGACATTGCCAAGGGGCGATGGAATAAGCATACTCCGTATGCACCCAAGCATGTGGTGAACCATTGTGTAAACACTAACATAGCAAACTTGTCATAAGACCTATGAGTGGAAACAAGCCTCTCAACAAGAAATTTCATTTACCAATGACAGAGTACTCTCCAATTGGAGAACGGGACCAGAAAACCCTTGAAGTTTCGTGGGATGTCCTGGTAATATACATACAAGCAAAACTACATAGCCAGAGCCTAAACCAATGCTCAGCACTGAAAGACAATAATTATCAAAGCAATTAATGTGAACACACGTTGAACATCACGAATGACTAACGCTCAAGAGAGCTTATAACCCGATGAGTTATCTCACCCTTGGTCAACCAAGATACTTGGTAAACCGTATCATAAATGATGATGGAATGTGAGGTAAGCTAACCTACACATGAAACCTAAAATGGAAGAACATCTCCACATTGGGAAGATATTAATATTGTGGTATGCTACGACAACCGTCATACACACGAACATTGGAAACCCCAGGGTATACATACCATAAGGGAATGGTGCCAATGACAATGGCAATGAGTAAAGAGAAACTATCACAGTAATAGAAACAGTAAAAACGATGTTGTATAATGAGTAAGAATACGATGCGCAACAAGCGACCGATATGAGGAAGTAGCAGATAATGACACGGAGTATAAGTACGAGATGACAGGCAGAAATATTCTTTCCTATCACATAAGTGACTTACTGTCAAGCGTTTACGCCTCTGCACTCTGTATGACTGAGTTTTTGGTATTGCACCTGCGCAGCTAATGATCTAATGGGATGGCTAAGGATATAGAGAATGTAAACTGTAGTAAACCCTTCTTTCACCAACAAGCAAGCACGAAGAGTGTAAAACACACTAACAATCACAAGATGTGAATCCCAGTGGAATAAAAGAGTGAAAGGAGACTTAAGAAAGTCACTAGGACCGACGCATATCAGTGCAAGGTCATACAAGTAAAGAACACTTGTACTGAACCAGAAGAACTGGTGTAATCCAGGAGCTATTGACAACAGAGGAAGCGCTATAACTAAATAGTGGCTTAACCTCGCCCGACAATAAGTCGGAGGAACTTAACGAATAATCGTGGAAGCACGAATAGCATGTGCAGTAGATTACCAGAGAGCTGGTTATAAATCTTAAACTCATTGAGTTCAACCACGGTAAAAGAATACCGCATTTGTCTAGTAAACCTTATTCCCATAATAGACGGATAAAAAGGTGATGTATAGCACATTAATGATAACACGAAGGGTAAGTAACCCAAGCTATCAGGGTCGCGCAGCAGAAGCTAGTGGGCCCTAATAGGAGAAAATATACCTAGTAAGTATAATAGAATGGCTATTAATGCCTTGAAGCCGGTCAGGCTAGAACCGAATTAAGTATGAGTTAAGTAAACTCATATAGGAACTCTTGGTGCAAAGACTAAACCATTGGTACGGTTAAGACCCTTTGACCAGAGCATAGTATATAGTATACCGTAGTGAAGCTAAACGCTTCGGATTGCCCGAATTAAATAACCAATGTTTAATATTAACATATGGGAGATTACGTGGGCGTAATCCCTTTTAAGGGGGGTAGAGCGAAACCGCTTAATGTAAGTTTTGTGAATAAACACATAAACCATAATGTGCATAGCACAAATGAGAACCAAATTGATGATTGATACTATGTTAAATAAACATAAGTACTCATTCACATTGTAATTATGGTAATTAGGCATTAGACATGCAAATACCATAGGAGGAGTATACCCATCTTGTAACACCAATGTAAGAGTATTAGTAAAAGAAAAGTAATGAGTAGTGGACGGAGCTCCACAAGTATTGTAACCTTTAAAGAAGTAGTACGGAATGAATGAGAGTAGTAGATGAATGAAGTTTATGAGTAGTGGAATCGCAAGTAAAATATTTGAAACAATCGAAGTCAACTAAATCTTATAAGTGTAGTATTCCTTAGTTAGAATATAAGAGATGATGGTGAGTAATGGATTGAAGTAGTGGAGGTTGATGAAATGAGCATTTAGGTATTGAACCACGGAGTAAAGCATTTGGGAAGTAGAGTGAGGATGATTGATGGATTGATTCCATCCTTTGGAGATGTATGAATTCGTAATCACGACTAGAAAGAGTAAAAAGATAGAAAATGAAAACAATTAAATTATTTGTTTGGTTGAACCTGATGTGGGAAGTCGACTTGATCCTGATCAGATCAAGGGAAACCGAACACAAATTGGAGTGGAAAGATAGTTCAACACTGATGCTGATCACATCAGGGTCGAATGACTCTTGAAGCTCCCCTCAAGTGGTCACAAGAATCACACATAGGATAGAAGTAATGAGTATAAATTGGAATATGGAGTTGTATGTTTTAGAAATTTTTAATTGGTAGTGGTGGAAGAATTTCTTTTAGTATGGAGAATGAGGATGTGTTAGAAGTGAGTACCGAAGAAGATAGTAAGGTAGTATGTGGTATTATTCCAAGGGCGGCGGGACATAGAGGAGTCCCGTGTCTAGATGACCTGAGCGCCTACGGGATTGGAATGTGTATTGCATTGCTTTGGGAATAGCCTTGCATTGTATGTATGTATAAATTGGTAATGAGGAACCGGATGGTCGGTAGTAATGCGGATTGGAGTGATTATTGTGCATTAGTATGGTGGTATGGTATGGTATAGTATGTAGGAACCTTGAGTAACGGATTTGGGATGGTAAGAGGAAGAAGGTATGACTTTGGTATTAGACACGTAAGAATGAGTAAGCATTGTAAACCCATAACCTCGAACAACTTTGAGGACAAAGTTCCTAAGGGGGTAGATTGAAATACCCCGAACTTAAACATAAGGATTAAAATTAATCTAATACGTATTTAAGGGCCTAATGGTACCTAATTAATATTGGTAAGGAGAATAAATCTAAAAAGAATAAAGAAACGCTTAAAATGTGAAAAACGCTAAATAAGCGTTAAAATAACCATAGGAGGTATGAGACCTCGGTTAGCGTATTATATGGATTCCAAAGGTTTAATAAGACCTAAATAATATATGGGAACAAATCCCGAAGAAAACGGATCCTTAAAACGGGTTAAAATCACTAACGAACCTTAAAGCGCGTTTTTCGAGGTAACCGAGAAAACGTAACTTTAAGCGGGTCAAATAGACTCGTAACAATTTTGGTCAACTAAATAATCATTAATAAATATTAGTGAAGCTTTAGAACCAATAAAATCAATAAAACGAGAAATTAGTAAAAACTGTCAAAAACGGGAAGTTGTGGGGTAGAAACATAAATAACCAAAACTTATGTGTCCACTTTGAAAATAAAAAGTAAAAGTGGTATGTGTGTGCTGTGTGTGTCGATGGGGACTCCCCCTCTCACACTCTCTCACACACTCACTCTCTTATTTACAAAACAACGAACTAATAAAGTAAACTAACCTACTTTATTACCTTACTCACTCACACACACTCTCTCTCTCCTACTCCCCATTCTCTTCTCTCACGTGAACCCCCACCCTCACTCTCTCATTTCTTCCTTCTCCTTCCCCAAGCGATTTCCATGGAAGCTTGAGAGAACCCACTAAAACCTCACTTCTCTCCTCTTGTTACTCTATCAAACCTTCTCCGAAAATTATAAAAACTACACCATTGGAATCCTCTCATCAAGAGCTACATTCCTATCTTTTCAAAAATCGAAACAACAACTTTCATCTCCATGGGTATGGAGCATTTGGAGTTTCAAGACCACCATTAGAACCACCTCTTCCTCCTTGTCATTTTAAGGTAAAAATCTTCTTGAAACTCCTTTGTTTTTCTAGCCTCATGGGCAAAACGAAAATGAAGCTAAAACCTTGTTTGGTTTCTTTGCATTCTAGCCGATTTTGGCTTGTTGAGGGAGTTGGAAATCTTATTCTTGAACCACTCCAAGCTTCATTTGCACCCTTGCAAGGTAATGCAATTTTCTAAACCCTAAACCTACATTAAAGCTTAAATAATGTTTAGGGTTAGTTTTAGTATTGAAATGGTGTGTAGTATGGGTTATAATGATAGATTGAGTGAAGTACTATAACCGGTAGGGAGAGAAGGAAGAGGCAAGAGGAAGAAAGGAAACTAGAAGGAGAAACAAGGTAAGGATGCTCTTTTGTGTAACTTTGTATATATATGTATGTAATAGAATTTTAGAAGTTTGAAATGAGTAATGGAAATGGTATTGTGTAGTAATGTATTGTGCAGGAGAATCTAAGTGCTTAAAACCGTTGAAAGACATGTAAAATGTATTGAAACTTAGTTAGGTATTGGGTTGTTGAGTGCAGGAATTTTTAGTAGTGTTTTAGTATTGGTATGTGTGTATGGGAGCTTGTATATTGATGTTGTGTATGAACAGGTGAGATGATGTTAATGTGTGAGGAAACATTGTGGTGAGAGTGTATAAAATATAGGGGAGACAATGACAAATTTGCCTAGGATTATAACGCTTAGTGAACCATAAACTAGGTGACTAATAGTGTTTTAACAGATTTTGATAGAGAAAGATAAAGGAGTAGATTGGGAGAGATAAATAATGTATTGTGATGTACTCGGAACTCTAGAAATGACATTAGAAGAGGTGGTTAGAGAAGGGGAGAGTAATTGTCAAAATCTGTAGCAAAGATGTATTAGATTGCATTGTAAACTTAGAAGAAATAGTGTGCAAGATTTGGTAAAATGAATGTTGGACTTGGGTATAGATGGTACAATTGCTTGGAAATGAATTGGCTTGGTAAGAGGAGGTATTTGGGATGCTAGGAGTGACATTGGTAGAGGAAGTATTGGATGTTAGAAGTTGGAACAAAATCTGTAGCATTGAAGGATGCAAAACTGTTGTAAGTGTGGAAGGAAGTGATGAAATTGTGTAAGTGGATTGGTGGATTTAGTGAAGAATTTGGTGGATGAACTAAGGCAATTTGAAGGGCCTAGGTAGTGTTTAAACATGTGGGATTACATGTAAGAAGATTGGAGAAACAATGGGTAAAGTATAGGACTGAAAACAGAAGTAAAAATGCAAATACTGGGCCGGACCGAACTTGCGACCGGACTTGCAAGTTCGGTCGAGCCCAGATTTACAAAGACGGGAATGCTTCTGGAATGGACCGAACTTGCGACCGGACTTGCAAGTTCGGTCGGACCAGAAAAATTCTCCCGTCAGTAACCTTCTGGAATGGACCGAACTTGCGACCGGACTTGCAAGTTCGGTCGGCCAGAAAAATTTCCGTCTTGTAAGCTACTGGAATGGACCGACCTTACGACCGGACTTGCAAGGTCGGTCGGGCTAAAATTTTCCGTTAAGTAACTCACTGGAATGAACCGACCTTGGGACCGGACTTGCAAGGTCGGTCGGCCCTGGAATTTTCACCCCATGTAGCCTACCTTACTGACTTGGACCGAACTTGCAAGATCGGTCGCAAGTTCGGTCGAGTCAAAACTTGCAAAAAAAAAAAAACTATAAGACTATGGTTAGTATATATATATATATGTATATGTATACCCACCTATACATATGTGCATATATATGTAAGTATACCATTGTTAAGCAATGAAAAGTAAGTAAATAAAAGTAAGTATAAGAATGTGAAGACTTAGTAAGTATGAGTTAGGAAGCGCAAGGGTAACCGAATTAGATTGATGATAGTTAGATTAATTATTCGGTTGTATGTTAATCATAGGATTTGAATTGTGAACACCGGAGGAACGTTGGGATACAAGTACAACGGTGAAAGGTATGATTTCTTCATGCCCTGTATCCTAATCTGGTTACCCCGATTTGTGTGCTTATTTGATCACCTAAATAAGATAAATGCATGAATCGGACTATATTGCACTTACCTGTGCTTGACTTATGTTGTTCTCGATATTTATTGTCTTGAGCACTAGTTTGTATAATTCATGAAATGTATGAATGATGATGACTTGTATTCGAATCTTGTATGGTACTTAAGTATTGTATTGTATTTTGTATAAATGGGTATTGAGCATAGTAATTGTGTATGTGGCTTGTATGAATGACTTCTGCTAATTCCTAACTACCTAACTCCTAACTTAAGCGAGTAAACCGGAATGAGTAGAAGTCCGATATAGCTTCGGCCACGCGTGAGGATGCGGAGTCACAAGAGGTTGGCTGCAATTCCTGACTCTTAAACTGGTCCGCGGCCCAAATCCCTTAAATGGGTAGCATCCCGGATTGGTGAGTCAAGTAAATCCCGGAGGTGGGACGGTGTAGTCCCTGGGCCGGAGGTCCCGACGACTTAACTTGAGTAAGAGTAAGAGTAAGTAAGTATGGATCCGTAAGTATGTATGAGTATGTATGCGTATGTATGAAGTAACGAGTAAAAGAGTAATCTCCACCCGATTAACCCGGGTGGACCAATGAAGCTAACAAGAATTGTATATTGTGTATGTAATGTGTATGTGTAATTCGGAAAAAGGTAAGTATGTATTGAATGGTTTATGTTGTACTTCTTGTATGTAATGAAGTGTATGTATGTGTGTATGTCTTGCGTAATGTATAGTAATATTATGTATAAGAGCATGTATGCATGTATGTTTGAATGAAATCAACCGCATGTATTCGACCAAGTGGTCGGCGTACCCTCACTAGTACGCGGGGTATGCGGTTATCATGCGCAGCGAAAGCTGACCCCCTAGGGGGAACGTTTTTAGTGTGCAGGTACCCGAAGCGGATGTGGTCAAGGTAAGAGACCGGCACACCCTTGTACTTAGAAAGTAAGTAGTGGTGAGGAATGGGTAGATGTAGACTCTTAGTGAGTATGTATGAACTTGGAAGAGATATTATAATTGTATAAGGATCCTAGTAGACTCGGTTGAGTATATTGTATTGTATGGATTATGGGGGAGTAAGTATTAAATGGCGCATTGTTGTATTTGATTGATGAATGGAGTATGTATTATAGATGTGTAGTACTCGGGATTCCGGTCCATCAGACCGATGCTGTATGTAGAAGTAGTAGCCTTGTTAGTCACGTGGGTGACTAACGGCATTGTATCACCCACATTATGTAAGTATGTATCCGCTGCGTGTATCTGATGTGTAAGGAGATTGGACGGTAAGCACTGTATTAATGGTAGGGGTGTTACAGTGTTACAAAAAGTGGAATCAGAGCGGAGTATCGCTCTGATGACTGGAAATGCCGAGTTTAGAAATACCGAGTTAGGAATTAGAGACTTAGGGCTAAGGGTTGAGTGATAGCGTGAGAGATACGCTAGTTAAAAACTCTCGGTGGGTACCGGATACCTACAAAATCAGACCCGCCCTCCAGATCCCCCATTTTATAACTTGGGAAAGAACGCTAGAGGGGCGGAAAGCCGCTCTTACTCGGAAAACCCGCTCTGGCAGTTATGAAATAACCTGGTAAGAACATTGAAATACCCCGAAATTAATTATGGTGATTAAATTATGCTAATATGGTATTTGAAGGCCTAATAGTTCCTAGAGAGTATGGGTGAAGAAAATAGATCCAAAAGAAAAGAGAAAACGTGTAAAAAGCACAAAACATAAAATTGTGTGTTATGCAACCATAGGAGATATGTGATCTTGAATAGGATCCTATATGGATTCCTAAGGCTTAGATAGGCCTAATTGATATACGGGAACAATTCCTGGAGAAAAACGGATCCAAATAATGGGTTAAAACGTTAACGGAGTCTTAGAGCACGTTTTTTTAGAAAACCTGAAAACGTGACTTTGAGTGGTCAAATGGACCCGTAAAAATTATAGTGAATTAAATAAATATAATTAAGCATTAATGGAAGCTTAAGAACCATTAAAATTAAAGAAACAAGAAAATCCAGAAAACGGGCCTGGTTAGTGAATAGTGCTAACCGGGTAAATTAACGAGTGTTTCTTGTAAAAGACGAAAAAATGCCCCGGCTTAATCAGTTATTGGGGCTGGTTTTATGAGAGAAAAATCAGCTCTTTCACACTTAACTAGCTAGAATAATTAATGGGTCAAAAAGCAAAAGCAATAAGGGGTACTTATTCCCTTTCCCTCTCTCTCTCCTCCCTCATTTCTCTTTTCCTTTCCCTCTTCTCTTTCCTTCCTTTCTTTCTTCTCTGTCGATTTCTTCTCCTCCTCCCTGCTGGAATGGTTTCTTCCTCCTCCTCCCATGGCTACTCCACCACCATTCCCTCATGCTCTAGCCAACTCCATGCTCCAAATGAATAATAAATCACATGTTTGAACTCCTCTCACCAAGCTCTATCTTTCTCTCTTTTCAAAATACAAAAAGCTTGAAGTTCATCTCCATGGGTATATCCCATTTGTAGAGAAAGCTATAGATTCTTGAAGCTTGGAGTCTCCCCTTTCATTTAAGGTAAAAAGTTCCAAGGGAAAACTCATTTTCTTCATCCTTTTAGTCTTGGCCGATTTCACCTTCTAATGGTGCCTTGTTCTTTCCTTGTTTGAGCTTTTCTCCAAGTCTCCAATGGTGGTTTGGGATCTCCTCTTTGATTATTTACCAAAACCCCCTCCTAGGGTTGCAAGGTAATTCTCCACCTTGGTGCCTTAAGCGTCTTCCCTTGTGTTATAATTGATTAATAAGACTAGGTGAATATATTTAGTGGCTAATTCCCCATTTGGGTATTGATTTTGAGGTTGGCTAGTAGTTGTCCAACTTTGCCTATTTTGATCAAGGAAGAGAAGGGAGGAGATTGGAAAAGAAAAGAGGAAGTTATGAGCTTAAGGTAAGAAATCCACCTTAATGTTTATTTTGATTGCCTTAGAATTTGGGATGGGTAAATAAATGAATGAACCCAAATTATGAATTGAAATCTAAACCGGAAATGTTTGATTAATATTGATTCGAAATTGGGAATGGTTGTTTGAATTGAGGGCCTTGGAGCCAAGTGATTCGAGATTGTGTTCATGTTGTTGTTTGATGAGATTTTGAGGAGATGTTGTGTGCTGGTAGGACCCTCTATGGGTGTGGTTAGTTTTGAATTGATTTAGGTGAATAAGTTGTGTATTTGGAAATGTTAGAATTGTAGGTAAGTTATGGAAAAATTTGTGTAGAAATTAAGTGTTTTAGGTGACTTTATGAATTGGAGAAACTAGAAACAAATGGTGATTGATTTGGGTAGTTAACTGAAATACCCCAAACCTTTATATGTTGTTTAAATATTAAATTATGGTATATTAAGGCTAAAAAGTGCCTTAGAGACATTAGTGAACAATTTAAACCATAGAAAACACTATAAAATACCATAAAGTCAATTAGAGCAAAATGTGCTCTAAGCTTGGGATGGCCTTGGTTAGGACTCTAAGAGCCTACCAAGACCTTATTTACATGTTAATGAACATGTTAAATCAATTAACAAAGAAAACCAAGCTTGAAAACAAGTTAAAACATAAAATGTGCTTTAAGAAGTCTTAAAGCACATTTTTGAAAAATTGTCTTAGAAATGGGTTTTGAGTGGCTAAATGTCCATCATTAATCTTTAATCAACATGTGTACTACTTAGTATCACATTAGGAGGTCTAAATAAATGGGAAATCAAAATTTTCATAATTATGTGCACTAATTTGTGAATAGTGACCAAATAGTGCTAGTTTAAGACATTAGTCAATTGAAGTCAACTAAATGGTCAAAAAAGACCATAAAAACACCCCATTTGACTAAGGGGGCCAGTTTTCAAGTGTGACTCACCATACTTAACTAACTAAATAAAGAAGAAAGGAAAAAGTATGTAAATTCACTATTTACCTTTACACTTAAATATCTTTCAAAACTTACCTCTCTCTTCATTCTCTTCTTCTTTCTTCTCATTTCCCACCGTCTTCATCCTCTCCTCCCTTCTCCATTACGGTTTTGCTACAGCACACACACACCATCTCCATCTTCCATTGCTTATATCTCCTAGCTCCATGTACCAAAATTAATTCCAAGACCGCCATTCTCTTAGTTTAGTCAAGCTCTACAATCTTGTCTTTTCAAATCTCCAAAACCTTCATTTCGGTGCCAAGAATAATCACCATGGAAGGAGCTTGAACTCATCTTTTTACACCTCATTGTTCTCCTTTGCTTCAAGGTAAGGAAAACCAAAGAAAACTTCATTTCCTCTTGTTTTTATATGTGACCAAAAATCACCTCTTCATGGTGTTTTCTTTTGCTCATTCTTAGCTTCATTCCAATCTTAAAAGGGCTAGGTGGAGTCCTCTCTTGCTACTTAATCCAATTCCCATTCAATTCTAAGGGAAAACATTCATTTTTTGTTTTAAGACATCATATAACCTAAGGTTTATTAATGAGTTTAAGCATGAAGCTTAATGCTCCTTATCTCTATTTGTGTATTGAATAGAAGCTTGACAAGTAATCAAAAGCTCCTTGCCGATTTCTAAACAAAAGAGCAAGGAAAAGCAAGTGAGGAAGTTTTGAAGAAAAAAGGTAAATGAACTACCTTGGTGAAGTCTTATGTGTCTTAGGAAAATTGAGCTTTAAAATGCTTAATAAACTACCTAAGGAGCCAATGGTAAATGAGCTAGAAAACTATTCTCAAAGAGGTTATTAAGGGCATATGTGTTGTTGTATGTATTTGCAGGTCAAAGGCAAATATAATGTGGGAAATTCAGTGTTTATGGTTTATGCAATTTAAGGGCCTAAGAGCCATGCAATTTAAGGGCCTAAGTGCCAAGCAATTTAAATTATGCACTATATTGTGATGTAATGTAGTTAAGTTAAGGCTTAGTTGTGTGTAAAGAACATTTTTGTGTGAATAAATGTTCTTGAGTGCTTTAAGGTGAGAAACCTTGTGTTTTGGGTGTAAGGAAATACCAACAAAGCTATGTCAAAATTTGAGTATAAAACAAGAAGTTTAGGTTTAAAAGAAGTTTAGTGACCTAGGTTGTACTAGGAATTGTTAAAGTTTAAACTTGTGAGAGAAAGGGAATTAAGGTGTTCTTAGGTGTTAAAAATGTATAGGCATTGTCTTGGAGGATTTAGTGTTCATTAGGTGATAATAATGCATCAAGGTAATGGTGGAAAATAGTTAAGTCTAGAGGCATTTGGTGAACAAGGGAAGAATTATGATTGTGGAGTTTAAGTGTGAATTGGAGGTGAAATAGAAAGAGCTTGTGTAATGGAGGTGTTGGGCAGAAATAATGCTTAAGGAGTAGTGGTAGTGTAAATGAGGTAACAATTTGGTTTGTTGGTGTTATAGGTATACAACTACCATTTAGGAACCAAAGGAAAAATATCACAAGTGTTGGTAAATTTTGTAAGAAATTGAGTAACAAGTTAGACAAGGAATTAGACAAGTTTGAGGTGTTATTTTAGCATTAGAATATACCTAAGATCATATGGGAAGCTTGGGTAAACAATGGATGAAGAGAATAGGTGAAACAAGGCTTGAAAATGACAATATACAAAATCTGTAGCAGTGGTCCGGGACCTAGGTCTAGGGTGAAGTCTCGGACCATGCATAAAAAGGGGCCGAGAGTTCATGTACTACCTTGTCCGGGACTTAGGTCTTGTACTAAGACCCGACCACCCCTTATTTAACCCCCGAGAGTAGTCTGCCTATATTGGTCCGGGACTTAAGTCCCGTATGAAGTCCCGGACCACTACACAAAAACCACCCGAGAGTTAGACCATTGATAGGTCCGGGACTTAGGGTAAGGACCAAGTCCCGGACCATTAAAAATCTTTGTTTAAGGTTAGTAAATGATGTCTAATGATGGTGATTAGTTAGTAATGATGTTATAAGGTTGTTTAAGACATGTTAGGTGTGTTATAATGACAATTAAAAGGGTGAAAAGTTATAACTAAGTATAAAAATAAAACAAGCTAGAAATGTGAAGTAATAAGTTAATCAAGGTCGAGTACAATAATTACCGACTTACTAAATGTGTATAGGAGTTGCCTACGTGGAAAAAATCGCAGTAGGGACCAAGGTATGGTTTTCTTGCAGTCTGTTGCCTACCGGTTTACACCGGCTTGTGTGTTGTTTGTTTTTCTATGTGTTTATGACTTTGTAAGACTTAAATCATGAAACGAGTTTATAGTCATTGTTAATAATGTGACGTGAGTGTACCAGTACCGTTAACCTCGGATACGTACTAACCCATTAGATAACTAAACTAGGTCACGTAAGAGAGCGGTACTCGGTCTAACGTTTCGACCCAAGGAATGTTCTAACTATGGCTATGTTTGAACTAGTTTGGTTTGTGTTACTAAATTATATCTCATCTCCCTGTGTCTCTAACTGGACCTAAACCTTTGCTTGTGACTGAATGAGTCAAGTTCCATCAATGGGACTTCTAACAAGTGGTTAACCAGGGAGTGAGGAGTCCGGAGTGTTCCGGCCATGCGTGTATGTACGGGGGTTGATATCTGAATCAGATTTGGCCCTCTCCTTATGTTAAGGTTGTTTTCCTTTTTGGATTATAATCTCCGACGAGCTTAACCAAGGCTCATCTACCTGACTATTGATTGGACTAGGGGGAATATGTACGGTGTGCTTGGATCACTATATCCGACACATCTTTGGGTTAAGTTATTCGTTCATTCAACAGGACGGGTAACGAGTTATGTAACGGGTTGACATGAGTTGATATCATTCTTAGGCTCTCCAAGTTGGCAACTTATGTTGGGTGTTCTCCTAGAGTGAGACATCCTTGTTGTGGAATTATGTTATTGCTATATACTCATGTGTTGTGTGATAAATGAATGCCATGTTATCATGACAATTGGTTGCGTGTATCCCGGTAGCCGACGGGCTGCACGTTAGCCATACCAGCCATGTGTTGCTGAGCCCCTTTAGGGCACCATATTTTTCTATGTTGTACGATGAGGATCGAGGAGGCGGAGTGGCTCTAGATCCTAGGCTTTATGAAATACTTATGATAATTTTGGATGTTGGACCCGGGATGCGCCTGTGCTCCCGTGGTGGTATATGATTGTTTGACAGTATATGGTTATGGATGTAAATATTGATACTCGGTATTGTTGTTGTATTTATGGTTTTAGTATTATGCTCGGGAGTCTGTGCATCAGACCGATGCGTTTGTATGTATTCTGCCTTGTTAGCCACGTGGGTGGCTAATGGCGTGAAACACCAACCCGTTTAGTGATCGTTATGTTATATATTTTCCGCTGCAGTTTCATTTTGTCGTTAAGTTTTCAGTAGGGGTGTTACATTAACCATCTTGAGATGGTAGTTGGAGAACTAGAAAGAGAAGAGTAAAAATCTGGAGCACAATGGCATATGAGGATCTTAGAAATTCTAGAAAAGAGTTAGTGTGCATAATCTTGGAAATGGAGGATGGACTTGGGTATAGATAATGCATTTGTCTAGGAAGGAATTGGAATGGTCAAATGGAGTGAGAACAAATTGCAAATTGCCAAGAGAAGTTTAGAAATGCACAAGTGTGCAAAATGCAAATGTGAGAATTGGAATTTATGAAATTGAACAAGAATTGTGGTAAAGATTGGACCAATGATTTAGGAGGGTTTAAGGAGTGTTTTAGGGTGTTTAAACATGTGGAAATATTAGGGAATTATTAGGTGTGGATTAAGGTTGGATTAGGGGTTGAAAATTTATATTTTAGCAGCTTTTTAGCAGGGTCCGGGACTTAGGGGCCGGACCAAGTCCCGGACCAAGCATAAAAATGCCCCGAGAGTTGAGAAATCAGGTGGTTTGGGACCCTAGTCCAGGACAAGGACCCGGACCAAGTGGAAAAACTAGCCGCAAGTATGAAAATGCATTAGCCGGGACTATGGGTCCGGACCAAGTCCCGGACCACCCCCAAAAATGTACCAGGAGTTTTTAAGGCTTTAAAACATGGGGGATTGATTGGTAATGGTTTTAGATGATGTTTAGGAGTTTTTTGGTGACTTTAAAGGTCCTAAGAAGTATAAACAAGTGCTAGAAGTCAATGAGGAAGTTGAGAAACTTAAGTACACTTTAGTAAACCTAAGGTAACGGGACAACAGGGTAAGTACGAGAGTAATAAGTTTACGTACCATATGAGCTTGATATTAATAGCAATGTTTAAAACATTATCCAAGGATCAAGTGTGAACCAAGGAACGTAAGGTGACATGGTAGAGTAGCCCATGGTGTAAGATATGATTTTCTCATGCCCTGTATGCTAACCGGATTACACTGATTTGGGTGCTTGTGTGCTGGTGTACCGACTTAATCAAGATAAAAGCATGAAAATTATTTATTGCATTTGATATGTATGTCTTGATGCATGATGTATGAACTAACATACTTGAATGATTTTGCGGTCTAACTTAGTGTTATAGACCGGCTCGTAGATGAGTATTGCTTGATTAGAGGCTCGTAGGAAGAGTCGATCACAAATTAACAAAAACATGGAAACACATGAAAACTATTGAATCAAGAATAACAATAATGCTAACTTATGAACTCACTAGAATGTGAGAGAGTTGTACGGGATTAGTAAACTCTCGATAATGGTTAGAGAACCGAGTTGAAACAATCCACGAAACAAATAACAGTGGAAGAATATAATGAACCTCTATTTAGAGAATGACGATGGTTCAAAGATATGAACTTATGAGAAAGTAAAAGAGATAAAAAGGACCAAAAAACTCCTTTAAAATTTAGTCGATCTACAATGTGAGGATTCGACCTATATTAAGAAAGAAAATGTCTCGAACATAAAGGTATTCGAAAGTTGGGGAAACCCTAAATCTGAGAATACTAGACATGAGAAATTTCCCTAAGCTAATAGTGTTATTGGAGATATACTCCTAGGGAAAATCTCTACGAGATGTGAAATATACTTCGAGAGAGGAGTTTTGGAAATTTGAGTAATCCGGTTAGAGAAACGGACCTTGTGAATTTGAGGAACTAGGTGTATAGTTCCGTTTGATAGTCGAACCTTCCCATCATGCTAGACCCGGAGTAGGGTCGTAGCCGGGGAAGTAAGACGAGTATTGTAAGCCCGGTGGTGAGTCTTGTGTATGACTCTGCCCAAAGGTCATGGGTAATGACTTAAAAGATATCCATTTGAGAAATTGAGAATTTAGAATGAGATTTGAGAACTTGAGAATTGAGATTGAGATTAATAATTTGAGAATTGAGCTTGTGAGTTGAGATTAGAAGAGTTGAATTTGAGCTTGAGATTGAGAAATTGAGAATTTGAGTTGAAAATGAGAATAAGATAACTTGAGTAAGAGTAACCCAAGAGAATGGGTAAGATAATGAATAAGGAACAAAGGCATAGTGAGATAGAAACCCTCAAGGCCTAAGAGTAAGTTAATACTAACTAACAAACTTGTTATGTTAGTTGTTATTATATTCCTTGTTGAATGCATTTGAACGCGAGCATGATTATTGAATTAAAATTAATCGCATGTTCTCGACAAAGTAGTCGGCGTACCCCCGTTAGCACACGGGCTATTCGAATTTCATACCAGTAATTCGCTGAGCCCCTTGGGGCACCGTTTTTACTTACATGTACTTTGGAGCTGTTTACCGTTCGAGAGTAGGACAGGCTTGCTACTTAAGCATGGGTAGTTAATTTTAGAACAATTGTAATTACGTTGTATTTGTTGGATTGTAAGACCGAATTGTTATCGGCAAGTTTGAGAATTGTAGAGACTCGGTATAGTATTGAATTGAAGTTTGTATTTGGATTGTGATTTGATTATGGAATGGAATGTATTGTTTGGTATAGATTACTCGGTATATTTATTCATCAGACCGATATTGTAATTGGATTGTTGTATTGGATTTGGCCTTGTTAGTCACGTGGGTGACTAACAGCATTGTATCACCCACCGTTTAGAGGAAGAATTCCGCTGCTTTGGTATTGGTAATTGAGACGGATTAGGAGGTAATGGCTTGATTAGCCGTAGGGTGTTACAAACATAGATCCTGCCATACGGTAGATTCCAAGAGCCGGAATCCCGGAGACGGTTTCCGTTTGAACAATAATACCCGCACTTAATAGCGGTAGAATGAGAATCCTAGCCATATAGAGACTGGAATTTATGACAGCATGGGGCGACATGCTTAGCAGTCGCGAGAACCTGGCTGGTCAAGCAGCCGCAGGAATTGAAGCACTAAGCGTGCAGCAAAGTGGAAAAAGGGAAGTAATGAAACTCGAGACACGAGTCTACGAGACCGCAAAAGTTAGATAACACCACCAGCGGTATACTAACCGACTAGAGGGATAGTCAGGAGTAGTTAACTCCAAGCCTACGATGCCAAAGAAGTTACGATACCTAAACGGCATAGCTCAGGCGGCTACTAGGAGATCTACTAGATATACTTCGACAGGACTACAGTAGTAGTGCCTAAACAGTTAAGTCTCGGTAACCACGATAAATGTGTGGGAACGAGCAATAAGGAACGATACCAAACTAAATAATTAAGGGTCTCCGAGAGTGGAGAAGCACCCGGATTAATGGAAACCATGTCAAGAACATTGAGAAGCTACTCAGAAG
>CM041776.1:276187625-276232538 GCA_023374045.1 Limonium bicolor
AAGGGGGACAAATCAGATCAGGACTCAATTGACAAATGCTATGCCCTTAGGACTCTAGGATATGATTTAGCAAGCCCATCGGGCGGCTTAGGAGGAGTTGGTCCAAAGGTGGCTTTTAGTCGCAGTTCACATCCGTGATGATGAGTGAGGGGGTCTCTGGCAGGCAAGGCCTGTCATGGCTCTCTCCTACATCTTTCAATCCATATGTAGTAAACAACAATGGCGAGGGCAGCGCGTCTGACGAAGTCCTTAGGCCTTTCCTCTTGCAGTAGTGGGATAGCCAGGATGCGCAGCTACGGAGGCTTGATCTATTGGTGGGTATCCCCAGCCAGTCACAGATTGTCCACCATATCCTGCAAGTAATCCTGCACAAAAAGAAAAGGTGCCCACTTGTCTCTGGAGCTTGCTCACAGAGCCAGCATCTGTTAGCTAGGCTAATGCCCCACGATTGTAATTTATCACAGGTCTTAAGTTTACCTTTAAGGGTGACCCACAAAATGAACTTAGCTTTAGGGAGTGCCCAAGTCTTCCAACAGATTTGTACCAGGGGAAGCGCCTAGTGGGAAAGGAAACATCATGGTAGATGGTGCTAACCCGAAGACTGGGAGGGTAGGAAAGGAAAAGAGATATGGCGTCATGGGTAGAGCCGCACTGATTGGTCCACCAATCTCTGCCTTAAGAATTGACTTCCAGATCCATGGGTCATCTCCTTTGGGAGAGCTGAGCCAGATGCTGGAATTTCCCAGAAAGACACTATGGATCCATTGGATCCATAGTCTTTCAGGTCTGTTGATTATTACTGAGATAGTTTTAAGAAGGAAGCACATATTCCACTTATTGATATCCTTAATCCCAATCCCTCCATTCTGCTTGGCTAGGCAGACGGAGCCCCATGCGACCGGGGGGGGGGGGGGGGGGGGGTGGGGTTGCTGGCAGAGTCTCCCGCCCAGAGAAAGGATCGGATCTTCATAACTAAGCTTTGGATAACATTCTTGGGAATAGCTATGGACGATGCCCAAAAGCCAATGATACCAAATAAGGTGCTTGGATTAGGGTGAGGCGGCCCGCAAATGAGAGATGCCTACCACCCCAGGAGGATATAGTTCTTTGGACATTGTCAATCAGGGGAGCAAAGTCAGAAGATTTTGGCTTCTGGTCGAGATCGGGATTCCTAGGTAGCGGAAGGGGAAGGAGCCGAGGTTGAAGCCAGTGAAGGACAGGATAGAGTTTTTTGTTGTTGGGCAGACTCCTCCTAAAAAGATGTCGCATTTGGAGGGGTTAAGCTTGAGGCCAGAGGCTTTAGAGAAGAGATTAACCTTTCGGAGCATAAGGGAGATGAAGGTATGGTCCCCTCGACAAAATAGGAGAGCATCATCAGCAAAAAACAGATAGGAGATGTGGAGGGGTTTGCAGGAGGGGTGGTACTTGAATAGGGGATCATGGGGGAGTTGATCAAGAAGACGGGAAAGCATGTCCATGACTGACAAAAAGATATGAGGATAGAGGATCCCTTGGCGCAGACCCCTTTCGCCATTGAAAAGCCCCTTAGGGGTGCCATTCAGGTTTATAGAGTAAGAGGGGGTGGACACACATTGCATGATCCAGTTGATGAAGACAGGAGGGAGGTTTAGGAAGGTTAGGGTATCGCGGAGGAAGGGCCAATCAACAGTATCAAAGGCCTTCCTGATATCCATCTTCATCATGCAGCGAGGAGATATCTTTGCTCTTTGGTAATGTTTCATTAAACAAGAGCACAGTTGAATGTTATCCGTCATGAGGCGCCCCTTAATGAAGGCCCTTGGCTCTTGTTGACCAGAGCTGGGAGGACTGCTTTAAGACGGGCAGCAAGGATTTTACTAATGATTTTATAGATGGTATTACAGCAGGAGATGGGCCTATAGTCATTGGGAGTGGAGGCCGAATCAGATTTGGGGATTAAGGTGATGAGGGTTGAGTTGATCTCCTTTAGCAAGTTCCCACTATGAAAGAAACTTTTGATGGCTAGGCTGATATCCTCACCTAAAATGGGCCAAGCTGTTTTAAAGAATTTGGAGGAGTATCCGTCAGGGCCTGGAGCTTTATTGTCGGCAATGGAGAAGAGGGCGACCTTAATTTCCTCGTTATTCACCTCTCTAAGGAGGGAGGACCAACTGGATAGGCCGAGGGTTCTGGTATTGTCTAGGTTAAAGTCCGAGAGGGAGCTTGAGGGGGGGGGGGGGGGTTCTAGTGCCTATGATACCTTTAAAATGGGAAATGAGACAGTTGGCGATATCATCTGGGGTAGAAAGCTCCACCCCGAGATCATTGGTGATGGTGGCTATGGAACAACAACATCAATTTCAAGTCTTAATCATGTTGCGGGAAAAAATTGACGTCTACTTTTACTAATAGATCTAGATTACTATTGTCTGATCAAGGTTGATATAAAAGCCCTCCTTTATACTCCCTCTGTCCTGAATTGACCATTTTGTTTTACTATTTGGACATGTTGTGTGACTTCAATATTTAACATATAAGATAAAATAATTTTAAAATTTTGAATTTTGCATATGATTCCTTACATGATAACTATATATTACAAAATTTAGTTTCACTACAAAAAAGGTTAGATTATTGGCACCTAACAATGGGAGAATTCTTTTCCTCGCAAGTATAAAGAATATTGAGTACATAAATTACCCGTTTAAATATTCTGAACAAAAGAAGGGCCTTTCCATTTTTTAAATTGACTTTTGTGGTAAAATTGTTTCCCCATTTTTCATTCCTCATCGTCCATCATTATGGGAAAAGTATCTAATATTTTTTCTCACAATATCTTTGGAGAATAATATTAGAGAAGATAGTTATTATCTGGTAAAATAATTCCTATTTTTTTTTCACATCATCTTTTTCATTTATAGCAAAATCTTCTAGCATATAGTTATTACTGGTGGAGAAAAACCTCCCAAAATTTTCTCACCATCATCATTCTATTTATGAGGAAAAAACTTACAACTATAAATTATTATCGGGAAACAAATTTCCTCCAAGATTTCTCACCTAAATATTCCAGCAATAGTTATTATTCGGAATAAAATCTCCCACATCTTTATGGTAGTTATCTTTTCATTTGTAGGGGCAATTTCGAACCTGGCACTTACGCCAGGTTAGAAGATGGCGACAGTTTTTTTTTTACTTTATCATTTACAAAATTTTAAAATGTTGTATTTTATATATAAGTCCAAATAACATAAATTTTATATCATTATTCATCATAATTCGAGCTCTTTAAAATAAGACCAAACATGAATATGTTTTGTTAAATTTATTTTTTTATTTTTTGTATGTACAAAATATGTTTTAAGATTCATTGTGAATCTTAAGTTTAAGAAGTGAATCAAAGGTTGTTAAAGGTGAACTAAAGGTTGTTAAAAAGTGAATCAAAGGTCATTAAAATGCCATAAAAATGCCTTTGACGTTGTTAGCATTCCTATGGTGGTTTTTAGGGTGTTTGGGGGTAGGGTAATCTTTTTGGCATTAGTTCTACACTTATATTGTCGTCACTAACGACCCTAAACCCTGTACTACAAACCATAAAAATGCCTTCGATGTTTTTAGCATTCCTAGGGTGGTTTTTAGGGTGTTTGGGGGTAGGATAATCTTTTTGGCATTAGTTCTACGCCTTATATTGTCGTCACTGACTCGACAGTTTTTTAGGGTTTGTGGTTTAGGGTCATTAGACCCTAAACCCTGTACTACAAACCCTAAAAATGCCTTCGACGTTTTTAGCTATCCTATGGGCACTACAAAAAACTGTAGTATCACAGACGGAAAATTACCTACGGAATTAATCCGTAGGTAAAAAGCGTCTTTACCTACGGAATTTTTGTAAATTACCGACGGATGATGTATTCGAATAATCTGAACTATTACCGATGGAAAATGAACTCATTACTAACGGAAATATTTCCGTCAGTAAAACTATTGCTCAATTTTACACGCCGGCGTTCTAAAATTTGGTGGGAAAAAGATTACTAATAGAGTATATTTTTTAGAGACAGAATTTTCGTAGGCGAAAGTCTATGAATCCGTAGGAAATACTCTATGACTATACAACTTAAGGCTTTTTACTCCCAACCCGTGAAGTAAGATAGCGCGCAGTACCTACGAATGTAACTGCGGACGATCGAGTTCGTGCTGCTGAAACCCTAAACTCCCTCGATAGTTGGTTGTAGTGACGAGTTCGCTGCTGTTTTTCATCAATCAAAGACCTTGGCTACTTTATCTGGTTCGTTTCTCTCACCCAGCCCTAATTATTTTCGTCAATCCCTAATTCCCCACAATCTTCCTAGCATATAATTGTGTTTGGCTGCGTGTTTGTTTGGAACTAGAGATTTGTATTTTAATTTGTATGTTGTGAATCCTTGTCTCACCATTCTGGGTGATGTGGACATCGTACATGTTTCTGCTGAATTTGTCTCACCCTGAGACGCGGTAGCGACTCGCCTGATCAGGGAGAGTGAACATTTGAAATTCGTCTGCAGACTGAGCTATTGGACATGGCGGTATGCGAAGGAAAATATAGCGTTCCTTGATGTAGAATTTTGTAAAGTCTTACAAGCAAAAAGAAATTCTACATTTGAAACAGAGAGGGAGACTAAACTCGGAAAGAAGGAAAGAGAATGAGAAGAAAGATGCCATCCGGAAATGAAATGATAAAAACCATTGAAACTGAAGAAACTTCTTGAAGGTCAGTATGATGATTACATAAAACCCTCGTCAAAGAGGAAAATGATAACAGGGATGTGTTTCTCGATACTGCGATGGAAGAGAGCAGATAGCAGAGAGCAAACTAATAACTCATCTCCTCAATGGGGTTTGTAAAAATTATTTTGGATATCATATTTGGGGTTGTATCGGTGGAACTTTGGACAACATATCTTTGTTGTATGGAACCTAGTTACTATATCATCATCAATTGTACTGCATGTTAACCCTGGTTGTAGTATTGAATTTTCATTGTGGATGGCTGCTGATAATGCTAAATCCCTCTAAGCCAGACACTCTGTACATACTCCATCCTCCACTCCCACTAATAAAGTCTGCTTTCTGCTCTCTAAACTAGATGAAAGTTTAGTTAATTGCTTTTCCTTCGTTTTCATGATGGTGGTTGGAGATTCCACAAATAGCAGATTTCTGATTCCGTGTCACTGTATATTCAGTAGTACTGCATTAATTCTGATATAACAGAAGTCAATATTTCTGATCAAATATCTATACTTTATGCAGGTACTGTCGTTCCTTTCACTAGCAGCAGCAAGTTCAACAGCCAGTGTGGCGCAACTGCTCCTCTCCGCGGTTGATGATGGTCCTGGTTCTTCAATATACTGCCTAATGAGGCTCTACACTAGGTACCTACTCTCTGCCCTGGCGTTCCTGTCTTGGTTTTGTCGTTTGGATCTTGTCTGTCTAATCTCTGGCTCCTACCCAAGTTATGACGGGCGGAGGAATAGTAATAGTAGTAGGTAACATACCTATTGATAGTATAGAGAAGAAGAAAAGAGGAATAATCTTCTACTTGCAGTGGGTTCTGAATTGTAAAGAGCTGAAAACCATGATGTTGGTGTCAAGAATGACTTTGTTGATAACCCAGAAATGTAAATGGAGTACATATATACATGGCAACAACAGAAAAACCTAAAGACGGGGATTTCTAATTTGCCCCTTGTTTTAGTTGGTGGGAGATTGTAGAGAGTTTAAAATTTTTGTTATGAGCCCAAAGGAGTTTTGAAGATCCGTAATTGTTTGTGGTTAATATGGTTGAGATCGATACTTTGTAGCTAGATCTTATCATATATAGTATAGGGTCTCGAATATTACCGACTATCATCACATCCTCGCTGTTACAGCATTATTAATGAAACAGCTAGATCTAGCTAGCTGAATTCTTCCAAATTTTCTGCCTTGTCACTCTCAATTGAGTGCAATTTATCAAATCTTGCACTTCTTATTTTCTGCTATTACCGAATAACCTGGTTCGCTGATTTGAGTAGCTAGCTTGATGACTAGCTGTTACAGACGGCCTGAAGCGCAGGTTAGAAAAGAGCGAGTGTAAAATATTTGTAGTGCTTTGCTTCTTTCTTTTTATATACTCGCCTATATGAATAGAGAATTTGTTATTTCAGGTTATTCTCATCAACTGTCAACCTCGTTGGGAAGCTTTAGATTGCTTGCTGGCTAGATCTATTCCAAAATACCTTTTTTTTTTGCTTCATTTTTTAGTTTGCTTGCTAGCTAAATCTATTTCAAAATAACTTTTCTTTTTTGGCTTGTGTGGTGACCTTTTGTATGGAAGCAAGCAATAATTCACATTTTTAATCATTAAAAAGATAGTGTTTGGTTTAAGGTTTACAATGGACGCTTGGTCTGTAGGTCTCGTTGGACTTAATTAGAGCTTAGTTGGTGATGGTAGCTTTTAAGTATATATTAATTAACTGTTTAAGGATTTTCTCTCTCAAATTGAATCTAGGTAGTTACCATTTTGTTTTAACCCAACATGGGTATAGGCGTATAGCAAAGCTTTGTTCTAGCCTCCTTTATTAATGAATACCATGCATGACTAATTAATGCATTCTATTCTCTACTGGGTTTCTCTCTCCTTTTTTTCTTTTTTCATTTCTTTCCCAGCTCAACTTGTTTAGCTTGCTGCCCATCTATAGCCTACCCACAAAAGGAAACCTACAGCAAGGACAACTGTATAGTTTCCTTAATCTGTATAAAATGTGTCCGTTAGAAACTGAATACCTGTTTTCATCGTATTGGTCACATATATGCAAGCTCAATGTACATATTACTTCTCAATTTGGTTGCTGAATATGGAGCTAGTTACTGTGTACGACTAGTGTTGCAAGCTAATTTTGGGAATACAATGCTTTAGAGAAGTGGAATGGTTTCAGCAACATCCCAGAATGCCTCTGCACATAGAGCTGAACATTTTTATTATTCTGTGGAATGTTTCTGAACCCAGCTTTGTGACAAAGTCCCACCTAACTAATACTGAACTCTGTAACATCATACTAAATTAATAAGAAAAGAGAAACCACTCTTCTCCATGTCAGCGATGTATTAAGCTTTGCTATTCCTCATCAGAAGTGGGAATTTATTATATAAAGGGAACTTTAGCAATAAGGAAATCTTCTCCTAGATTCTATATGGTTTAACATGAAAATTATGTATACTGTTACCCTTGCCTGCTCCATTATTGATTCACTGGTGTGATAGTAATACAATGCCTGCATTGCCCCACCTCTTGCATATGAAAATAGAAATTCCCAGGTTTTTCCTTATATTACCAATAACTATATATGGCTGGTAGCTAGTTAGCTAGCTGTTGATTCTTAATTTGGTAATTTTCCAGGATTTGCAAAAAGCTTAGGGCTAGGAAAAAAGGACCTGAATTCGTTCTTAGCTAGCTAGTGCATTCCTCGACCACAATGACTGTCTAGTCTACTTCATATAAATTAGCAGTGAAGTTATCTTCCTTGTGTTTTGTGCTTTCCATTATACTGTAATTGCGTACTTTAACAAATCTCCTGGCGTCTCATGGCAATAAAAGGAAAGCCTTTATGTCTCATATCTTAAAGTATTGATTTAGCTGAACCATCACAAAGCTCTTGCAGAAACAGTATGGTGGATGAGGAAAGAAAGAAAGCAAAGGATCATTTTGGTGTCAGTGATATTGGAGGATGTAAAGACTACAACAAAGGTTTGCTCTGAATTTTGTGAATTTGGTTACTTACTGGTACTGGTTTATGGTGTGTTTGCTCTAAATTTTGTTAACTATTGGTACTGGTTTATTGTGCGTTTTGCTTCTATATGTTGCTGTTGCTATGGTTGATTTTGACCAAAACATTGCCTGTCCAAAGAATCCTTGTGTAGACAAGATTACCTAGGCCAGCATTTGCTTATGTCATCTGATTTGATGTTGAATGAATCCATGGTTGATTTTGACCAAAACATTTGCTTGTGTCGTCTGATTTGATGTTGAATGAATTGGTAAAATGAGACCAACATCAACTGTGAGTACGAAAACAAGCACAAAGCCGTCTTCTGTACCTAGGCCAAACGAGATGCGAGAGCTATTCGAGGCTGCTGACATGAGCAGTGGTAATAAACACCTGACAAAGAAACCTTAAGACAGGTGGTGCGATGAAAAAGGGAAGAATTCCTTCAAAGCAAGTCTAGGTACAAGCGCAAGTAGAAACTCATGTTTTGACATTGAAATGTGAGAGGTTATTAAAGATGGAGTTAAAAGCTATGTTGATATAAATCTTGGCTGGGTTCTTAAGTGGATCACATTTGCAGAGCATAGATTCTGCCAATTATATTATCCATTTGTGTTGGATACAGATATAAACTATAGTGGCTACCATCACTGCAGAGTTTTTGATAAATTGTACGAACAGCAGATCCAAGAATGGAATTAGAATGTCTAGTTTTATAGCATTGTCTTTTCTATTTTTCATTTGTCTCCCTGTGTAATTTATTGACTCGCAGAAATTTTGATGTATCAATGTGTCAAGATATAAGGGCTTATGTTCAGTCTCCTTTTTGTGGTCCCATCAGTTTATGATCTGAATTATTTGCATTTTTTGACCTGGTTTTTGCTGTTGTTAAGTGTGTGACTGGTTGAACTTGATTCTATTGGGTTTTGGCACATTGCAAGTGTTTGTTGTTGAACTTATGGCTGATTATGATGAGCTATGCTTTCTTTTGTAGAATTTGAAGTTAATGTTTTTATGAGTCTGGTGAAGTTAATGGGATACTTGAAGTCAATGATTTTTATATTTGAAGATGCTTCTTGTATAGTTTATTTTATCTTCTGTTAACTAGATGTGTTTTCTTTTGCAGCTTTGGAAGTAGTTGGAAGGACATGGAGCTCTCAACTGAAGAATATGTGTCTCCTATGATGCAAATCTGAAAATGATTGTTATAGTGATTAGTAAACTTGAATACTGTAAACTTTTGGTAGGATATGGGTGTTGTAGTATTCGAATTCTTATGAGAAACGTCTTATAGTTTCTTTCTTATGGAAACATTTGCTAGTTATGAAGACTATTTTGGGAATGTTGTGGCTATGGATATAACTACTTTATGTAGCATATTATAAATGTCACATGTGTTTCAGTTATGAATTTAATAGTTTCTTATATATTATTCAGGTTATATGTGTTTTTGTTTGTGAAATAGGTACAAAACATATCGTAGATTTCGTAGGTAAATAACATCATTCTGTAGGTAATAATATCTGAAACAAAAAATTTTGGTAGGTGATAACATATCAGAGACGAAATATTCTGTTGGTGATAACTTTACCTGAGACGGAAATTTCCGTAGGTAATAATCATTTTCTGAGACGGAAATGAAATGTGTAGGTGATAACAGTTTTCTGAGACTGAATATTCGGTAGGTGATAATCATTTTCTGAGACGGAAATATCCGTAGGTGATAACAGTTTTTTGAGACGGAATATTCCGTAGGTGATAATAATTTTCTGAGACGGAAATTTCCGTCGGTAAAAGTTAATAATATCACCGACGGAGGGCGTTTCACAGACGGAATATTATTACCGACCCGTTTATTACAGACGGAAAGTTCCTACGGAATGTTCCGTCTGTGATTGTCATTACCTACGGAAATGTAACTTTTACCTACGGAATATTCCGTCTGTGATACTGTTTTTCTTGTAGTGGGGGGTTTTGGGTGTTTGGGGGGGGGGGGGGGGGTGGGGGTAGGGTAATCTTTTTGGAATTAGTTCTACGCTTTATATTGTTGTCACTGACTCGACAGTTTTTTAGGGTTTGTGGTTTAGGGTTTAGGCTCCCTAAACCCTGCACTACAAACCCTAAAAATGCCTTCGACATTTTTAGTTATCCTAGGGTGGTTTTTTGCGTGTTTGGGGGGTAGGGTAATCTTTTTGGCATTAGTTCTACGCTTATATTGTCATCACTGACTAGACAGTTTTTTTGGGTTTTGGTTTAGGGTTTATGGTCGTTAGACCCTAAACCCTGTACTACAAACCCTAAAAATGCCTTCGACGTTTTAGCTATCCTAGGGTGGTTTTTGGGTGTTTGGGCGTAGGGTAATCTTTTTGGTATTATTTCTACGCTTTATATTGTCGTCACTGACTCGACAATTTTTTAGGGTTTAGGGTCCTAAACCTTGTACTACAAACCCTAAAAATGCCTTTGACGTTTTTAGCTATCCTAGGGTGGCTTTTAGGGTGTTTGTGGTAAGATTCATTTTGCTAATGAATATGGTTCATTTTATTATTAAAAAAGATTCATTTTACTAATGAGTAAGATTCACTTTAAAAATACGTAAATATACTCATTCTAAAAACATAAAATTTTAAGTTGACCAAATCATATCCATGATACATCTTGTTTTGAAGAGCACGAAAAATGATGAACAATGGTATAATTTTTTTTTTTGCACTTTTATTTGTAAGTTATAACATTTTGAAAAAAATTATTATTTCTCTCTCCTCCTCCTTGTGTGCGTATTGTTTCTTTCCTTTTGATTTTTCTTATTTTCTTCTCTTACTTTTAATTAAGCCAATAATACATTGACATGTGGCATGAAGCCATATTACAAGGTGGAGCAAGCTCCATGGTCTCCATGCCCTTTGTAGGAAGACAAAACTTTCCACCAACAAATTTTATCATCATTATCTTTTTTTCTTATATATAAAAACCAACCATATAACTGCCAGTGTCTTCCACTATGTGAAATTCCCGCATATTTTTTAACTTTTCATTAAAATCTCTCTCTCTCCCACCAAATTTAATTAAAACTCTCCCACACTCAAATTTAAAACTTGGTGTTAACCGTTGTTATTGCTTCTATTATTCATAGTGTTCTAACCTTTAACATAATCAAATCCACAACTGTATTTATTTTTTTATCATCTGTTGTGTGCACCAAAGAATTGATATATAAGGTATGTGGTTATTTCTATCGTTACTACTGTGAACTTTCCATGAATAATTAGCGAACGTTGCCGATGATTTTTTTACCCTCTTTCATTGTTGCGCTGCCGCCTGAGTCTTCAATGACTTAGTCACCAGCCTTCTTTGTGATTTTAGCTCCTCTTGAAATTCCTCCCAAGTCTGCCCGAGACCTTTATTCACTGCAATGGAGGGTAGCCCAATTCACACAACAAACCGTTCCCCAGGGAATCACTGTATCCACTCTTGCTTGTCTGGCATAGAAGTTACACTCTATTCTCTCCAGCCCACTGAAATTGTTGTTTCCATGGAATTCCAGCAATGGACCTCTCTCCACTTGAATCAGATCGCACATCCGAATTGCTTAGTTAGTGAACTGGTGACATTAAACGCTGTAGTTTTATGTGGTGCAAGTGACAATTGTGTTGGTATTATTGTTTGTGCTTGACTGCTATCGTTGTGTCTTGAATTATTGTTTCCTCTGTGACAAGTTCCTGATTTCGGATGAAAGCTTGTGATTGTGTGCCAACATAACAAAGAATAACTTCAAGCTTCTGTAATTACTGCTCCTGTTTTACAGTGAGAGTTGCGCTATTGGTAAATTTCAATCGTTTGATACACAGGTGGAATTTGAAAGAAATCCGTTCATCTTGTCTTGTGAGGCAGTTAAGTGTTTTATGTCCCATAAGGGAAAGACGCTCATTGGTTTCATGTATCTTGACGAAACCAAGAGAGATTTTTCAAATAGGACATGATCAAGTAGCTGAAGATGAAGAAGAAACACAATATTTGTGTTGCTTTAGAGTTACAAACAAGTATATTGGATGGAGATATTGATTTATGCCGACATGAATTTGTGGTAGATGACGCATCAATGTAATTTTTCTTGTCTTGTATATATCTTCATTCTTCATATTTATCTTTATAATCTTAATGGTCTTTATTAATTTATATTCTCTTCACACCTCCGTTCGGTGTTGGTGTTTTTGTGGTATAAATGTGGCATATTCGCCCCTCCGCCGAACAACAATTTTCAAAACAACCACAAATATACCATCACAAAACAACCAGCAGTTTATGCTGCAAAGAGAATAAAACCGTAAACAGAGGTGGCCAGAAAAATTTATTAAGGGGGGCGAGAATATTTAAAAATATTAATTAATATTTAAAAAATAATTTTTAAAAAATTAATTTGAATTTTCAATATTTATACTTACATTTTAAAAATGATATTATATATAAATTTGAACACAAAAATTAAAATAAAATTGAAATATATAAATTAATAAATAAAAAAGTTTGTTTTCCTTTTTTCCTTTTTAGTTTTTTTTATAAAGATTGGGATATTAAATTATAAGTTAATGACAATAATATAGAACATAGTTTAAACTAGTAGTGTTTTTCTAAAAACTTATACTAAAAATTATTTTGAGTAATTCTAATATTTTTTTAATTTATAGAATCTGTAATAAAAAACTAAAAAATATTTGTATTATGAATAGAAGGGGTACATGATTAATAAGAATGACATAATAATCAGTTTTGCTTTTGACTATATTGCTAAAATAAGATATAAAATCTGAATATTCAATTATATCTACATATATTAATATATAGGTCATATTTTTTAACAACTAAATTGTTTATTCTTTTGTATGATGTAAACATTAATAAAGTTCACTAATTAATTATTATATTTTCCTTTTAATCAAATGTGAAAAATAGCGTGGTGTGTTAAAACTATGTATAGTTACAATTGTTGTTATCCATTGATAGAATTGTGTTTGATAATAGTGAAGTTGTTAATATACACCTAAATATAAATGTTAACAATTATTTTTGTAATAAAACCTTATTGTTTTTCTAATTTAATTATGTATATATTAATCTATATATTTGTTAGTAGCTTCTTTATTTACATCTTTAAAAAATGTTTTAAAATGTAATATAAAAATTGTAATTGTAGCACAGACATCCGTAAACGCACTACACGTAACTAACTTATTCAAATACGCCAGACGAAACCGCCACATGCCGAACAACAGTTTTCAAAACAACCACAAAACAACTAGCACAAAACAACCAGCAAAATACCACAAAACAGCCAGCCAAAACAACCATACCAAAACAACTACAAAACAACCGCAAAAAAACCATGTCAAACAAAGCCTATATTGCCAGGTAAATATGTTTGATTGTGCTCATCCATGCCATTGGGCTAGATTCTTATATTGATAGATAAAGAATTGATGACAATGCGGCCAACCCCTTGAATTGCAAATGATAACAATGTGTAGAGCAATGATGTGATATGAATCTTGCATTCCAGGAGCAACTACACATTCCCAAAGTGAAGATATAAACATTCAAGATAGATTTACTAATAGTTTATAATATTGATATATTTTTGAAGTTTAAAATGAGTAGTTAATATATATATATTTACTATTCAAAGTAACATTAATATTCTTTTATTGTATTGATATGTATGTATTGATATATTATAAAAAAAATATTGTATGCAGGTTGATGATAAAAGACCTTATATTAAACGGAATGGAGAACATGAAGCTGAAACCATATTAGAATATGGAGAGTGCCATGTGTCAACAAGAGATTGGAGGAAAAAAATTAAGAGAAGAAAAATAGAAGAAATTAAATGAGAAAAAACTGCACGGAAGATATGTGGTTGGGAAATAAATAAAAAAATAAATGAAAGAAAAGAACAGTAGTAGAGTGTGCGCATACACGGAGTCTTTTTGGGAATTGAGTTTAGTTTTTATTAGTAGGCGAGAGAAACAACTTTTTTTTAAAATGTTATAACTTATAAAATAAAAGTGTAAAAAGAAAATTATACCACTGTTCATCATTTTTCGTGCTTTTCAAAACAAGATGCATCATCGATATGTTTCGATAAACTTAAAATTTTATATTTTTTGAATGAGTATATATTAGGTATTTTTAAAGTGAATCTTATTTATTAGCAAAATGAATCTTCTTTAATAATAAAATGAACCTTATTCATTAACAAAATGAATCATAACCCCAAACACTCTATAAACCACCATAGGAAAGTTAAAAACATCAAAGACATTTTTATGGTTTGTAGTGCAGGGTTTAGCGTCTAACCCTTAACCACAACCCCTAAAAACCTATCAAGCCAGTAATGACAATATAAAGTGTAGACTAACACCAAAAAGATTACCCTACCCCCAAATACCTTAAAATCCACACTTGCATAAGTTTGTGGTAGGATTAACTTTTACTAGTATTAAATAAAATATTCACTTTTCTTAAACCTTTGATTCACCTTTAAAAAACCTTGATTCACTTTTCTTAAACCTCTTATTCACTTTAGAAAACAATCTCTATTTACGAGAATCACTTTCTTAAACCTTAATTCACTTTTCTTAAACGCATGATTTACTTTATAAAAACCTCTAGTTCATATTTCTTAAACCTCTTAATCACTTTAGTTAAGCAATCTATGCTTACGAGATTCATTTTTTTATTACTCTCATTCACTGTGTAACAAATTGTGATTCACTTTTTAACAACATTTGATTCATTTTTCTAAAACCTCTGATTCACACTAGTCAAACAATCAGAATCACTTTAGTTAAACAATCTCTGTTTATGACATTCACTTTATTAAAAACCTCTTATTCACTTTTACGCAACTCTCTGATTCACTTTTTAACAACCTTCGATTCACTTTTTAACAACCTTTGATTCACTTTTCGTAAACTTAAGATTTACAATGAATTTTTAAAAATATGTACATACAAAAAATAAAAAATTTAAAAATTATTAAAACATATTCATGTTTGGTCTTATTTTGAAGAGCTCGAATTATGATGAACAATGGTATAAAATTTATGTTATTTGGACTTATATCTAATAAACTACAACATTTTAAAGTTTTATAAAAGTATAAAGCATAAAAGGACAAAATAAGTGACAAAAGACCAAAAGACCCATCTCTATATTACAACCTGGCGACTAAGCGCCAGGTTCGAATACGCGTATATTGAAGCTACAGAGTGCGGCATTTCATATTCAACTAGTAAATAGATAATGATTGTGGTGCTGAATTGGGAGATACAATCACAAGATTTTATTAGTTGCCGATAGGAATAGGTTGTATAATATTAGATGTTTTTAAGGTGTGATTAACTAGTTTATTTTTTTGTTACCATAGATATTGGTGTAAAGATTTGTTATATGTTTGAGGATAAAATAAAGCGGCTACAATTTTTGTTACACATTGTTAATATTTAATATTTTTTAGAATTATGATTACATATAGAAATAAATACTTATAATTATATACTTTTTTCCTAAATATAATAAATTATTGGATTTATATTTTCCGCTTAGTTTTAGAAGAAAATTTTGCTACACACGTACATTTTAATTTTTAAAATAATATTTCCCGGATAATTATGAGTTATTATTGTATTTAATTTTTTCCACAATAATTTGGCCTTGTGGAAGAAAAAGTATTTTCATAAATATTTTAAATTATTAGATGTATATTTTTTCCAAATGAATTATGTCAGTAAATCGATTGTGGGAGAAAAACTTTTCTTCATAAATATATTAAATTATTGTATTTTTATTTTTCCCATAATAAATCTACCATTTAATTTATTAGGGGAGAAAATGTTTCTTCATAAATATTTTGAATGATTGGATTTATGTTTTCCCACAACTAATTTATTATGGGAGGATCAATTTGACACTATATATTGGCAGTTAGTATTTCCTAAATTTTCAAATTAGTATATGTACGTTTAACTAGATATGTGGGAATTTTTTTACTCAAAATCATTGTTTGTGGAGAAAATCTTCACCCAAATTCAAACTCCCATTATTTAAATATCCGTGATCTTGGGAGTTTCTAAAACCTCCGATCTCTTAGGTGATGGATACAATATTAACCCAAAATCCCAAAATTCTTTCCCCAATAATATAAGCTTTTTAGTTGTGTTTTATAAAATTATTTTATCTTATATATTTAATATTGAAGAGGAAAACGTGTCATAAAGTAATCAGGATGGTCAATTCAGGACGGAGGGAGTAGTTAATAATCTATATTTGTATTCAATTATTAAGCTAAATTCGTACCCATGTTTGTCTATATCTGTGTAGTGGGCGGGTTCTCATTTATTCAATACAAGCCCATAAGAGCCCTTTAGAGTTCTTTGTCTGTGTTGGAGTATATTACTATGGTCTGTATATATGGTCACGTGTCTGTAGCATAAGTCTAGTGTCCATATAAGTGTCTCTGTAGTATTGCTTCATTCATTAGTGAAACGGTGTGTGTAGTTTCACTCATGTCTCATAGAGTATACATATATATATATCTTCTGTACATGTAAAAGTCGATTAACTGATATAATAAAAGCTTCACAGTATTCTGCTGTGAAGATAGTTCTCTCTTGATTTCTTTCTGTCCGAGATCACAATCCCTAAAATACAGTAGCTCGAAATGGTACCAGAGCAATAGATCCGTAATCAACTATCTTCTTTAGCTATCTTTGCAAGATTCCACAATGTCAGAGAAGGTAAAAGATGGAAATACATCAGGCGAAAACAAGAATACTGGAGGAGACACCAACGACCATTTTTTCTAAGCTCCAACGATTCGCCGGACTCGTCCTAGGGTATACCTTTTCCAACCGACCTGGAGAAAGCTTCGGGGGATGGAAACAGAAGATGACCGTAGCGCTGAAGGCGAAGAACAAATTTGTGTTCATTGACGGTACTGAAGAGCAACCCAGCGTGGATGATCCGAAATACAAGAACTGGGAGCGCTGCAACAGCATGATAATCTCCTGGCTTAGTCAATGCCTAAGCAAAGATATAGGAGAGACGATTATATACTGTCGAAGTGCAGCGACGGCGTGGAAATCGCTATGTTCGAGGTATCAACAGGCAAATGCCACACAAATCTACGACCTCAAAAAGGAATTGAGTCGGATGGAGCAAGATGGAGACAACATCGCCGACTACTATACCAAGATGAAGCGTCTTTGGGATCAACTGGAAGCCCTAGAAGACGGCCCCGACTGTACCTGTAGCGCCAAACAGGAGTATCACAAGAAACGGGAAAAAGACAAGGTAATGGAATTCCTCATGCCCTTGAACGAGAAATACTCAAACGTCATAGCAAATATTCTGCTCAAAGATCCTCTTCCCACATCGAAGAAGTCTATTCCATGGTCTGTCAAGAAGAAAGGAGAGGACAAATAGCGACTAGGGCTGGAACTCCAGACCAAGATGCTATTTCTCTGGCAGTCAAGAAAGATTCGACAAGGAGAAGCACCAATTCCAAGCAAGCAAGCCCAATTCCAAGGAACAGAACAACAAAACCTTGCAATGCTCGAAATGTCAGAAGCGAGGACACACCAGAGAAGGATGTTTCGAAATTATCGGTTACCCGGAGTGGTGGAAGAAACGTGCGAGCTCCGTAGCTGGGACTGCAACTCTCGATCGAAGCCCAGAGGAGAAAAATTCTGGATTCGCTGGGTTGACTGTCGAAGAGGTTGGATGTCTCAAGGCGATGCTCCAAAGAAATCACTCAGATGGGTCGACCAAAGAAAGTTTCTGCAGCTTCGCTGGTAACTCTAAACCTAAATTCTTCTGTTCTGTGTGCTTAACTAGTCAAGGAAATAATCTTGATGAAACAACCTGGGTAATAGACTCAGGTGCCTCCGAACATATGTGCGGTAATGAGAACTTTTTGAAACTATGCATGACCTAAAAGAATCTCGAAGAATTATTCTGCCAGATGGTCATATGCAAACTGTTAATAAACAAGGAAGGATTATGTTAGGGGATAATTTTTTGCTGAACGATGTTTTGTTTGTTGCTAGCTTTGATTTCAATCTGATTTCAGTCAAGAAACTGGTAAAGCAAACTGGTTATCCTATTATCTTCGATGAATTTTCTTGTTATTTGTAGGGCCTTGATGAAAAGGTGGTCATAGGAAAGTCTGTGATGGTCTATATTTTCTCTGTAACAAAAGTTAGATAAGATTGTCACTGAACATGTACATGCTGATAGTGATCTTATTGTTCCAATTCTGCTGTGAATGAAAGTCCAACCAGTTTATGGCATTTTAGACTGGGGCATGTCCCATTTAGAAAAACTCTACTCCTTAGGTTTAATTGAAAGGAATAGAATAGACAAGGAAATTGCCTGTGATATCTGCCATCAGGCAAGAAATGTTAGAAAGCCTTTCAATGATTCTGCAATAAAAAGCAAAGATTGTTTTGAGCTTATACATGTTGATGTTTGGGGACCATTCAAGGTCCCCACATATGATAAAAAACAGGTATTTCTTGACCTTGGTTGACGACTTTAGCAGAAGCACTGGGTGCATCTGTTAAAGAACAAATCTGATGCTTTCTATATACTTACTTGTTTCATAAACTGATAGAAAGCAATTCAATACTAAGGTTAAGAAAATCAGGAGTGATAATGCTTTGAGTTGGGAAGTAGCAATGAAGGTAAGACATATTTTAGGGAAAACGGTATTCTTCACCAAACCACTTGTGCTCATTCTCCACAACAGAATGGGTTGTGGAGAGAAAACACAAATACTTACTTGAAACTGCTAGGGCCTTTACTTCCAAGCCAATCTTCTGCTAGAATATTGGGGGTGAGTGCATCAAGTATGCTACCCACCTGATAAATAGATTACCATCTAAGGCAATAGATGGGGAAGACTCCTTATGAGAAATTGTACAAAATTAAACCAGAATATTCCTTATTGAAGACATTTGGTTGCCTCTGTTATAGGACCCATGTTGAGAAAAACAAAGGAAAGTTTGATCCTAGAAGCTCTGCTTGTGTTTACTGGGATAGCAGAAAATAAAAAGGGGTATAAGGTGTTAGACATACAGACTCAGACTGTCACCATTAGCAGAGATATCACCTTTATGAAACCCATTTCCTCTTAAACCTGAAATACCACCATCAGAAACTGCTATCCTACACCAAGAACCTGACAGAGGAGATTCTCCCGATTATTGTGAGAGTGAGCATGACTATCTGGAAAACAGAGAGGTGAACATGAGCATGACTATCTGGAAAACAGAGAGGTGAACACAGAACCAACCCCTGATAGTCAAGAAATAGAAACAGAAAATAACTTCCTAGAAGATCTAGCAGAGAAGGACACCCCCCTCCATACCTCAATGAATATGTTTGGGAGAGAAATACACATTCCTGAGAGTGATATCTTTACCCAGATTCTCCATGAGAGAATAGGAAATACTGATAACAGCACAAATAGGCTGACTGAAAGCATAACTGATATCAAACCCACTCATGCTCCTTGCTGATTCCTTATCCTCAGAATCCTACTCCTTTAATCTCCAAATGCAAAAACTCAATGAACTAGAACCTACAAGCTGCTGTTAAAAAGAAAGAATGGGTTCAAGCTATGAAAACAGAACTGCAAGCTTTGTATGACAACAAAACCGGAGCATAGTTGACATTCCTAAAGGAAAACACATAGTGGGATGCAAGTGGGTTTTTAAAAAAAACTGAAAGCTGATGGGAGTTTAGAAAGATATAAAGCCCGTCTGGTTGCTAGGGATACAACCAAAAATATGGTGAGGACTACTGGGAAACATTCTCACCAGTAGTGAAAATGACAACATTAGAATGTGTTGCAAGGGGCTGTTAAAAGAAACTGGAAACTCAACCAACTTGACATAAACAATGCATTTCTTCATGGAAATCTCCATGAAGAAGTGTACATGGAATTCCTGATGGTCTCAAAGAATTACACAGAAATAAAGTATGCAGATTGCATAAGTCAATCTATGGTCTTAAACAAGCATCTAGAAAGTGGTATGAGAGATTAAGCACTTTTCTGTTTGATATGGTTATGTTCAGTCAAAAGATGATTACTCACTGTTTATCAAATACAATGGTAAGTCAAGAACATATATTGGTATATATGTTGATGATATATACTAACTGGCAATGACATGACAGAAGTGCATAACATTAAGATTTCTCTAGATGTTGAGTTCAGATTTAAAGATTTAGGCAGATGGAAATATTTTGGGTATGGACCTTTCTGTACAGTACGAGACGGGACAGTTCCATGCACCAAGGTAAGTATGCTCAAAACCTTTTGGATGAATATTTGGATACTAACAGTGCAGTGGCCACAGTTCCCTTGCCAACAGGTATCAAACTAGAACAAGTGCAAGATCATCCCCTTACAGATGCTACTGCCTACCGAAGACTAATTGGGAAAGTCAATTTTCTGGTCAACACACGGGCAGACTTGGCCTACCCAGTTCAGTTCTTGAGCCAATTCCTCAAGGAGCCAAAAGAAGCCCATTATAAGGCCGCATTACACCTTCTGCAGTACATAAAGGGGGACACACAGCAAGGAATCTTCTTTAATCGAACACCAGATCTACAGATGGAAGCATACTGCGATGCCGACTAGGCAAGCTGCTCTCTAACAAGGCGATCAATCAGTGGCTATATCATACTGTTAGGAGGAATCCCAGTCAGCTGGAAATCAAAGAAACAGCAGACAGTTTCCCTGTCCACTGCAGAATCCGAATATAGATCAATCAGGAGAGTAACCACATAATTGACATGGTTGTCCAGATTGGCAGAAGAACTCGACATAGCAGAAATCACTCCCATCCAAGTTAACTGTGACAATAAGGCCACAGTCTATATTGCTAGGAACCCGGTGTTCCATGAAAGGACAAAACACATAGACCTAGACTGTCATCTGGTCAGAGAAAAATTGCAAGAAGGCCTGATTACTCTCCAGCACATACCAGGGAACAAGCAACTGGCTGATATTTTAACTAAACAAGTTACAGCCAAAGCTTACACAGAATTCCTACAGAAGACGGGAAGTAAAATGAGATGAATACTGCTCCATCACAAGCACCAGACACTGTCACAATCAAGGCTCGAGTTGGAAGATCCTTCACACCCTTCACCTTGAGGGGGGCTGTTGGAGTATATACTATGGTCTGTATATATGGTCACGTGTCTGTAGCATAAGTCTAGTGTCCATATTAAGTGTCTCTGTAGTATTGCTTCATTCATTAGTGAAACGGTGTAGTTTCACTCATTGTCTCATAGAGTATACATATATATATACTCTTCTGTACATGTAAAAGTCGATTAACTGAATATAATAAAGCTTCACAGTATTCTGCTGTGAAGATAGTTCTCTCTTGATTTCTTTCTGTCCGAGATCACAATCCCTAAAATACAGTAGCTCGAAAGTTTTTAAGTTCATACACATAACTATATAATCAGCTGATTGTAAATATCTCATGATATAACATCAATACATATCACTATTGGCTGCTCTATCGTTTACCCTAGTTTACACTTTGGTATCAACGCTTGCTCCCATGGCTTCCTATAATTTTTTTCCTTTGTTGTCGCTTTTTGCTTTCGCATTCAATGGTTGATAAAACACTCAGTCACATTCCTCCGGGGAACTGATGCTGGTATGCATGGATCATCCCCTCTTCCGGTACATGCACCAGCAAACACAAGTTCACATTCCGTATTGTCTGCAATAAAAAATTGATCAAGCTAAAGAGTGGTCAACTTCTGTATATAAATATGTGGATGGATCTCATCTATGTCCCAATTCCCTCCCCGAATGAATCTAATACAAATGACTACATCCGATGGTGTCAGTAAGATCAACTAGTTCTCACACTTATCTTGAGTGAATCTATCATTGGTCAGGTCATTAGAATGTAGCTCTATGCTAAAGTAAGGAATTGTCTTCATAATACTTTTGTTGCTCAAACACTATTAGAAAATGATCTATTTCGGTGGTTCTAAAGGGCCTATTTCAACGGTTGTACAACCGCCGAAATAGGTACATCTATCTCGACGGTTGTAACAACAAACCGCCGAAATAGGGGTTGCCAAAATCAACATCTAACCACATCTTTCTTGGCGGTTTTTAGCTTACAACCGCCGACATAGGCCCTACTTTTGTATCTATTTCAGAGGATCATAGCTTAAAACCGCCGAAATAGCCCCCCCCCCCCTTTTTTTGTTTTTTTTTTCTATTCTAGTTTTTATATTCACCACAACACACTAAATGATTCAATGAGACCTGTAATATAACTGCATCCACACATGGCGCTCCAGCTCACATTCATAAAGTTCTAAAAGCGCCCAATATTAACGGCGCGCCATAATTTGAGAGTAAACAAACCAATGCAAACAATTACACACAGAAAAAAACCAAATCACAATTCAAATCTACCATTACACCATCCACAAATGTACAAAATTACAATTACATAATAAAAAAAGTACACAAAGTATCTTCATCATCAACAAGTCATTAAACTTGTGCAGACGAACTTTGACCATTCCTCAAGCATCTCAACTATATGAGTATCTTCATATTGACCACCTTGGAGCAATTCTTCGTAAGCCTTGAAAAAAATCGAACATTAATTTAAAACCTACAAGTCTAACAACATGTAAAGAGCTTAACTGAAACTTTCAAAGAATGTTACCTTGTTTAACAAGCGATCTGGTAAAAGGGATGACGCTGCTACTATGTCATGCATAAATCTCATGACATAGTATTCACATTCCGAACCCTCAAGTTGCACCGGACACTATACATACACACATATTGACAATTATAAACTAGTATTTACATTATCACACAAATTTAGCAATTAAGAGTACCTTGACTAGGTTCCAAGGGATGTTATTCTTCAATGGTTTTTGCATTGTCATGAATTCAGCTCTCATGGAACTATATACATCAGTAATACAGTTTTAAATATTAGTAGGAAGTTTTGAAACAATTGTTAAGTAATAACAATTGTTGTTTAAGATAACAAACTTACCCAAATATTGTGTTGGCGATCTTCGGTCTCTTTACACCCCTACCAAGTGAGTCAAATTGCAAGACTTGTGGGTGCTTCATCACCAGCATAAGCAATGACCAATGTCGACTGTTCACAAATTACACAATGTGTTGAAATCATTAAACAACTAGCACAATTTATAAATAGATTATACAAAGAGAAATAGTTAAATACCATACCCTTGATGATATGACAGCATTATAAATGACTTGTCTGCACATTCAAAGATGACATTTGTCAGATATCGCATAAGGCCTTGCATGTCACTTGTCATGTGGGTTTCACAGCACATAGAAGGACATAGGAATCTGAAAATGTGATCTTGGTAGACTTCAATCACCTTATTATGCACATGCCTGCCCCATGAAGACAATATAATTAGTTATTTACTTTTTATTGAAACATCTAATTCATCACCAATCAATGCATTCAAATTATAAAAGGTAGATGTCACTCACATGGCAGCTAACTTAATAATCGACACATTTAACCAATCCCTCGTGAAACATTCCTTGAAGTCGGACATATATATATCTCAAATCGATGTGTATCTTCTGCTTCAACTTGATAGTGAAATATCCCCTCGTGATCTTCTACAGTGATCGAATCACTGTGAGGTGGCGTCAACAACAACGATGAGTGTAGAATCTTCATATTAGTTGACAAGCCAGCCAATATCCTTTGCTCCACCAAATCAGGTCTAATCATGAAATTGGTGGATGCCTTCGATTGAACAGGTGCAACAATTCTTTTTCCTTTTCCCTTATCAGTCTTTGGTCGACTCATTTCCTATGATATTAAATAATTAAGTATATAGATGTAAAGAATATTGGTTATCAATAGTTTAGAGCAATAATAAAAGTAATTACCTGCCCAGGGAGTTTGACCAATCAAACTGGCCACTGCACTGTCATAGTTTGGACAGAACGTAGTGTAGGTCTCTATGGGGCCGACACCGGTAAACATACATCACCATGTTTTGCAACAAAGTCATCCAGAAGCACCCGTGCATGGTACTATCGTAGTGGTTCACCATTTACAATATCATTTGCAGTTGAGGGGAAAAGTTTACCCCATTCCTCCATGAACCTCTTCATCTCCAGATTGTAAAAACAATGTGCACTCAGTGGGTGCTTGAATGTTATGTGGAACTTTTTTAGATGAAAATTGTGAAATCCTAGTTCTATGATGATATTAATGATCAAGTGAAAAATCTTAATCGTCATATATTCAATTTAAATGTTGGTCTAACCTTTAGAGATGCATGAGGAAACGACTCAGCCGAGTGGACACTACTTCCCAATATTGGTGCACTCTGCTGCTGAATGGGTGATTCAACTGGTGGTCGAGAAACCTCTTAACTGCTAGGCCTCTGTGACTGATACATAGACATAGCATGAGCGATCCTCTTGTCGACCAACTAGGGTATCCTCTGCTCAATTTCAGAGATCACTCTTAGGTGCTCCTCGTAAGTGATCGTCCTCCCTTGTGCTTTTCTAGACCCGGGTACGCCAAATGCCTGGTGGATACCAACGTGCCCACCAAACCCAATGGCACGACCTGGATGATCTTCTTTCCAAGAGCACGTGTAAGAGGATCATCATTCCTCTCTGAAGTCCAGGTGCCCTGGGTGAGCTGAGAGCTTAAGTCACCCTAATACAACATACAAATATAGTTATTAATTTATCATAAGTTCATATACAAATGAAATGACCACTTTCACTAAAAATGAAATGATATTACTTACCATTTGAGCAATAGCTACTCTCGTGGTGTCGTCATATTAAGGATTTTTAGGAGTCGAGTTCTTCGGAATGTGGCTTAACTCCCAGACTTTCATTCTTCTGCCACTAATATCCAATGAGCCATCCATGGGCAGATATCCCTTTTGCTCCCATTCTGGTACCCGTTGAGCAATACTTTTTCCACCTAAGTGGTGAGGTACAGATTTTTCTTAGCATTTTCTTGCTGTTTCTCACGGAAAGCCTGATATGATCATGTTTAGTTAAAGTAAACACAAAAAGGACATAAGAAAGCGTAACATATGTATATATGACAATAAAATGCACTTGGAACTCCGGTGTGTGATGATGCTCAACAAATTGTAACCATTGCTCTTCGGTGATGCCTTTATAAATCTCCCATGGTGGCCTTTCATCGCCGAGATCATGATCTGGAGCCTCTGGATCTTCTGGAGCAGGCATCTTGTAAATGAACTTGTCAGCTAACTTATTCTTGTGGTCTAGGAATTGGTTCGACATCGATGACAACACATCCTTTTTAAGCGCGGGATCCACGGAAAAATGGGCCTACATACATGATTAGTCAGTTAGCAAAAAGAACATAAATATTATATTATTTTATAACATGAAGGTGTTGTATCACAAACAAATGTGCTTGATGAATAAGATGACGCGGAACTTGCACAATCTTTCTGCCAATGACACCTTTACCCTTAAACCTGTTGTAGTGTCGTGGTTTTGGGATACCAATTGACTCCGCCTCACTCAAATAATCGGTCACAAATTCTATGACTTCCTCAGTCACCGTTGCTTCAATAATGCTCCCTTCTGGTCGATACCTATTCTTTATTCTACTTTTCAGAATAACCATGCACCGTTCAAAAGGGTACATGTATCGTAAGTATACCGGACCACAGAATTGTATCTCTCGAACGATATGCACAATTAGATGCACCATTATGTCAAAGAAATATGGTGGAAAATACATCTCAAGTTGACATAATGTGAACAATTTCACATTGTAGATCATCTAGAGAGGTAACGTCAATTGCCTTGGAGCAAACAACGTTGAAGAAGAAACATAACCGAGTTAAAGCATTTCTGACATCAGACGGCAATATCCCTCAGATTGCAACTGGAAGAAGATGTAACATTATTACATGATAATCGTGAGATTCATGCCTAACAGTTTCAAATCCTTCATTGATACAATGTTCTTCCAGTTTGAAGAGTACCCAGATGGTACTTTTACTGAGTGCAGACATTTACAGAAACTAATCTTTTCAGCCTTTGAAAGCGTGTAGCATACAGGAGGTAGGTATATTCGTTTCCCATTCTCTTGTGGGTGTAAATCCTTTCGTATACCCATGGTTTGTATGTCTTTTCTGACTTTCAATCCGTCTTTTGTTTTACCGGGTATGTTGAGCAAAGTCCCACTCATTGCCTCACCAACGTTCTTCATAATGTGCATGATGTCTAAGAAGTGTCTCATAAGAAGATGACGCCAATAAGGTAGATCCCAAAATATAGAACACTTTTTCCAAATGTTCTTTGCCGGTTTTGACGTGTTTCCAAATACATTTGCAATGTTCTTAACCTTTTCGTACACTTCTCAGAGCTCAGAGGTAGACGGGCCACACGAGTTTCAGCCTGACCACTGAACAACTTTCTCTTCATTATACGATAAAGGTGATCTTCGGGCGGAAGACGTCGATGACACATATAAAAATTCTTCCCACAATGTTTTAAACGGTCCGAACAAGTGTCTTCCTCGCATATGGGACATGCAAATGTTCCTTTCACTGTGTAACCGGACAAGTTCCCATATGCAGGGAAGTCGTTGACAATGCAGAACAACAAAGCCTTGAGCGTGAAATTTTCTCTTGCATAAGCATCATATACCACAGTCCCCTCATTCCACAATAGCTTCAGATCATCAATCAGAGGGGTAAGATACACATCAATGTTATTACCTGGTTGCTTGGGACCAGATATTAGGAGCGATAACATGATGTACTTTCGTTTCATACACAACCACGAGGGCAAATTGTAGATCACTAGCAGAACAGGCCATGTACTGTCTTGACTACTCAACGTGCCGTACGGGTTCATTACATCAGTACATAACCAGCCTCAGATTCCTATCTTCATGTCCGAAATGTTCTTTGTACCATTTGTTGATGTTTCTCCACTGAGGCCCATCTGCTGGATGTCTTAGTTTCTTATCACTTTTTCTGCCCTCTGCATGCCACCGTAAGTTCTTTGCATCTTTCGGATTGGAAAACAACCTTTTGAACCTAGGTATGATCAGTAAATACCACAAAAGTTTAGCCGGAGGACTTTTTTCCTGAGGGGATGAGGAGTCACCATCCTTGAGCTTGTATCGAGACAATGAGCATTTCGGACTGTTGTCTAGGTGTTCGTAATCACCCCTATACAACACACAATTGTTGGGACATGCATGTATCTTCTTATACTCAATCCCCACTGGACACATCCATTTCTTCACCTCATAAGTGATGGTAGGGAGACTGTTCCCATCTGGAAGCATATTATGAACCAACTCGAGAAGTGATGTGAAACTCTTGTCACTCCATCCATATCTCCCCTTCAAGTTGAACAAATTCAGAACAATCGTCAATTTTGTGTACTTAATGCACGTAGGGTACAAGGTTGTCTTGGACACATCCAACAACCTTTGATACTACTCCGGCCTGTCAACAAAATTGTCCTCGACATTATCAAGCATATCATCCATTCGCTCATCGTGATAAGTCGTCTCACTGTCAACATCGACTTCTGAATTATTAGAGAATCGATCCGACTCGTTGGTAGTATCAAAGGTCTGCTCGGTTCTTGAGAGACACCGATCATGACTGTAGGATCTTGAAGCATTATCTTGAATAGATTCTCCATGAAAAGTGAATGAAACCACAGGTCTTCAGATGAAATTGTATGACGTCAATGCTTGAATATTTTCACCGCCTTTATCCTGTCCTTGTGTTGCACTGCAGCTTTGCAAAACTCTTTCCACATCTCGTCAAAGTGTTCCCCTCGATCACCATACATCCAGTCACGCTCCATACTATATGTGCAACAGATTACAGGTGTGAGTTATCCTACGTAAAACTAAAATATTTATGTAATATGGTTTGTATTTAGTTGCACATGTTCATTTCCTATTGTAGCATGACTGGGATGATTGTCAAGTAGTCTAGCCTAACTCTAAGGTTCCAAACACAAAATAAACTTGCATTTCAATTTTAACAAATCGTTGCACTTTTAAAACAGAAACCGGTGCTAAATAACTTACTTGTTTTTAATATGTATAAAGGGAAAAGTAGCTGGCTAGGTGTGGTAGACAAGCAACGATAGTAGTGAGACCTGATAAAAAAAATAAAATTGTTATGTTAAGACAAAATACAATATTACGAAGACATTTCTAGAAAAAATTCGGCATGACCTCTTCATAATTGTACACATCCCATACTTATTATTAAGCACTCACCAAAGTCATTACAACCACAAACATTCCAACAATGGCGGAAATCAAACTAAATAAAATTCAATAATCAAACCACCTTTTCCAAAAAATTCAATTCTTTACTAGCTAATTGGCAAACAATTGCATTCAAATCATCAAACCAACATTTTCAAACCACATTCTCACTAGCTAATTGTCAAAAATAATCAAACCATATTTTCAATTCTTCACTGAATAAGTTCGAACTGGTTCAGATATTAAAATAAAATCGAAGTTAAAATACTTACTTGTTTTTTGGGGATTTATAGAGAGAGGAGAATGTGTCCGCGAGGTAGGCTGATGTGCGAGAGATGCAGCAATACAACTTCTGATATATCTCTACAAATGCGCAAAAACAAAAAATTAGAAAGAAAACGCAGCAACTTAAATAAGTTTCATAAATGTTAAAATTATCACTAACAAAAATGTGGATTAGAGAATCCTAAGTAGATAATAACTCTCCCGTTTATAAAAAGAAAAAATTGTTTTCCTTTTGCTACTAACAAGTTTCAACCAAAATGTTATTTATAAAATAATAATTGTCCTTTCTAATTAGGTTTAACGCATAAAAGATGTCGTACTAGTGCATCATAGGTTCATAGTTAGGCTTGCAAAATTATAGTGAACGAAGAGAATGAATAATAAGTTAAAGTATATTACCGGACACCAAATGAACTGCTTTCAGCCCCGTTTCCAATCTAGCTTATAAGAGAGACGCAAACGCTCCTAAATTGTCGGTGCAAAGGGCATAAACAATATATTTTTTCATTCAGACATTACATCAAACACCTTGTATGCACAACAAATTACACTAATTTTACACCATTATTATACACACATTGTCCACACACAATTATATTATACACACAATCACATTCCAACTTATATTAAAGCTTTATAACAACAAAATTTCAAATTTTACAATGAAATACGAACTTACAATATTAGGGCGTTTTCTGCTGCATCAGCGGGTCACTGGCAGTTCTGGGCGAAGACGGCGCAGTGGAGGGCGACGGGCGGAGACGGCGCAACGGTGTTGGTAGGAGCTGGTGGAGTTTTTTCGCTCGCAAATCGCCGGAAGTATTGGAGATGCGTTCGAACACAGAGAGGTCGAGAGCATGAGGGGAAGAAGAAGTTCAGGTAAGTATATTAAACTACCTATTTCGGCGGTTGTTATAAGGAACCGCCGCAATAGACTATGAATATATCTATTTCGGCGGTTCCTTCTAACAACCGCCGCAATAGATATTAATTTTTTTTAATTTTTAAAAAACTTCAGCTAGGAAAACGGTCTATTTCTGCGGTTGTCAGAAGGAACCACAGAAATAGATACATTTCATGGTCTATTTCGGTGGTTCCTTCTGACAACCGCCGAAATAGACCGTTTATTTTTGAACCGCGTTCACTTAGCCAACCAATCTCGGCGGTTTTTACTACAACCGCTAAGATAGAGGTGCCGAAATAGCCCTTTTTCTACTAGTGAAACAAATGCTCAGATTAGACGTCTATAGCTAGTTGTGGGTGAGAAAAGTGGTGATGGAATCTTCAAACTATGACATTTTATTACAATCGAGTAAGGGCTTTGGTTGACTCTCTTATTGTAACTGGACATATAGTTACGGACAGAGAATTCCAAAGTTATCTCCTAAAAGGACTCTCGGTTGATTATGGACCTCTAGTGTCTAACATATTAACCCGATCTGAAGCTTGCACTCCAAGGTAGTTATATAGTTTCCTTTTATCCATGGGAACTTGGCTTAATTAGCAACAACGACTGTTGCAAAATACAGTCTCACTCAATTCCATTCATACTTCACAATCTGGTATTGAAAATAGATCAAGATATGCCTTTTTTCATATAATAACAATGAAGGGAGAGGGAGAAACTAGTACAACAAAGGTAGGGGTAGAAACTCTTTCACCAACAGACACACAAATAGCTCACATTAACCCCGACCCTTTTCTGCAAATAATTTTGCAGGCCTACCTTATTCTAGATCCCAATGCTAAAATTTGTTATTAGAAGGCATGAGGCCTCTTCATGTTACCATCAATTCAATTTTGCTTACCAACCCGGACCACCGTCACTACTAAAATTAAGGTTTTTTATAACGATAAATATTTTTACCAAAAATTAAAATCGTTTGCTAAACTAATTTTTTGTAATGATAAAAGTCTTTACATGTTATTGCAGGAGATGGCATAATGAAAGATCAAATTTTTTATCGTAACGACTTTTATTCGTTATTAAAGTTATGTCGTTACAAAAAATATTATTTTGTAACAATTATATTGTTATTGTAGTCTCAAATTTATTCAAGTCTTTAGTACTATCTTTGGTAACGAAATACTTGTAACTAATAAAATATATGATAACGATTTTAAGTCGTTACGAAAACCTTCGTAATAAAAAAAACGGGTTTTTACTAGTGTGTCTTCTATCAATGCCAATGCCATAGGAAAGATCCCTTCACACACCTGGATTCCAGATATAGCCGCTACACACCACTTCACTGGAGATTTTTCCAAGTTGAACTTATCTGCATCAGATGATAGTGGGTTGGCCCAGTCTTGTTGGGAGATGTCTCCACTCTTCCTATATTACGTCAAGGAACTGGTATTTTATCTGCTAACAACCAGTAGTTTCTTCTTTAGACTTACTGCATGTCTTTACTCTTAATAAACAACTAGTTTTTGTGAGCAAGTTTTGCGACGACAACAAAGTGTTTTTTTTTGTTTTACTCGGATTGTTTTCTTGTGAAGGATCTTCAAATGACAAACCAAGTAGAATATTCTCAGAGACAATGTTGAAGCTGGTGTAATGCTTTTGATTTGTTACTTATGGATCTATGGGGACCAGCCCATTATACTTCTAATGATGGGTTTCACTATCTTTTTCTGACTGTTTATGATTTTTCTAAGCATGGTTGGCTTTATCTATTAAAAGCAAAATCAGAGGTTGTAGCTAACTAGTACGCTAATACACGTCCCCAACCGGTCGTGAATGTGTCTCGCATCAGTAGGTAATAGAACATTTCGAGTATTGAACGCTAGAGTAGAAGACAATGGATAATTTAAACTATAATCTCTTATTCAATTGAGTATTACCCTCACAATCACTGAATCTCACTCCGCCCAACCCTATGGACTCTGGACAGTTCGTGACTTACCCCTAAGCTCTTATACCCTAAATGAACCTATTCAGTCGAAAGTCTCCTAGTAGTCCCCGACTGCTCCCATACTATCCTAGCAACTCTTGTGTTCTCAACAATATGAGTAACAACACTCCACTCACTCACATTACTGCTCAATACAAACTCACTTACTCACACGAGACTGAAGCTAACACTTAACTAACTCTTAAAATATTTTGCTCCCTAAACTCTCTAGTAGTGCATCCGTCTTTCAATCGTTACTTGCTTAACCATCACAAATGTGATCCAACATATATACAGAGAGAACAAGTGGTTTCTAACTGGTTTGTAGAGTTCAACTAACTTCACCAACTACTTGGGAATTGTCACTTTCCCATTGGTTGAGCTCCTGCTCATCTGCACACTTACGCGACACGTGGAGGACTCCCATTAGTCACCTTGGAGGTGATTATGGGTGTTGACCACAACCTGGTCCTCAACTAACTTGTGCAAGTTGGCAACTCAATTGTCTTCACTTGGAGGCTTCAACTACGGTCTCCAACAATGATCACCTGAAGATATAGACTTGTAGGCAATGTATGATTGCATCTCATTGGCCATTCGAAAGTGCACTTCATCGACTGCAAGTTGGTGTCTTTGGTTGCTGATCATAAGTAGCTTTCCTGGAAGGTTCCAGATGATGATTGTAGTCTCCAAGTGGTCGAAGTCATCAGCCACATTCTCATACTGGTAACTGAGAGTGAGTAGTCTCTGAGCTTCACTTGAGTTATCGTGGATTATTGTCACCGACAACGGTATGCAATTCAACTATAAGTCATTTATCGAATTTTATGAAACTCACACCAGATACCACAGGCTCGCCTCCGTCTCACACCCGCAAGTGAATGGCCAAGTCAAGAATGTGAATAGGCCTGCTGATGTGATATCTAAAGAAGCGGATCTCAAGAAGAAAAGGCGTGTGAGTCGAGCTCCTGCCCTGGTGATCTAGGTCTTACCGCACCACCGAACGAAAGCTAACCAGGGAAACTCCTTTTAGGTTAGTGTACGACGCCGAAGCTGTCATTCCAGTCAAAGTCATAGTAGTCAATGCACGGGTAAAAAACTTTGATGAACAAAGAAACGACGACCGAATTCGGGCCAAACTCGGCCTTACAGATGAAACACGAGACATCATGCTCATACAGCTACAACACGACAAACAGGTGGCCCGGCACTACAACAAGAAGGTTAAATCCAGGGAGTTTGCATATGGGAACTTAGTCCTACGAACGATCGATAATCATATAAAACTACAACCTAAATGGGATGGCCCATACCTCGTCTCCGAATGAAACAGTCCCTTTTCGTACCGACTCATTGACCACGATGGTTGGGTCATCTTCAACTCTTGGCTCGCCGAACGACTCAAGAATTTCTACCCTTAGGTAATTCTACACTTTGAAACATTTGTATTACATGTTTGTTATTCGGCTCGACCACCATCAATAAATCAAAGTTGAACTCTCAGCTCAGTCTCAAAGTTGATCCCTCAACACGATCTCAAAATTGATCTCTCAACTCATTCTAAAAGTTAATCTCTAAACTCGGTGTCAAAGTTGATCTCTCAACTCCATCTCAAAGTTGATCTCTTAGCTCGGTATCATAGTTGATCTCTCAACTCGATCTCAAAAGTTGATCTTTCAACTCGACCTTCCCCCCTCGGGAACCCTAACACAAGCCCGCGAGATGCCCGAGTGTCGCCACTAACAATGCCAAGTGTTCAGTGGGCACTCAAAGTCCCCTGGATTAGACCTAATATGTCATCTAGCTGACCAAGCAACCACGTTTCCTGAAGGAAAAATACCCCTAATGGGAGGCCCACGGCATGACCCTAGAGTGTTTTCCCACAAACCAAGTCCTCGGTCATAGCTCCAACGCTATCCGACTGGCCAAGGAGCCACGCTTCCTAAAAGGATCAATATGCTTGCTGATTAGCAAAGGAGCATCTTCCTTAAAAACAAAGTACCCAGACAAAGTACCCGAGCTTTCCAACTGGCAGGGAGCCACGCTTCCTGAAAGGATCAGTACTCTTGCCGATTAGCGGAGAAAAAGGAGTGCTATCCTTATAAACCAAGTCCTCGAACAAAGCATTCATGCTTACCAACTGGTCAGGGAGCCACTCTTCCTAGGGGGATCAGCACTCTTGCCGAGTAAGTGGAGCAAAGGAGTGCTTCCCTTAAAAAAACACAAACGCCTCAGCGAGAACAAAAAAAGTTGGGTAAAAAAGAAACCATCTTTCTTTTACGCACAAAAAATTGGGTCGCTACGAGTACGAGCATGCAGAATAAATATCGAGAGAAGGTAAAACTACTCTTCATTAATCATAAATGTTTACATAACCTACAATCTGATTGGCCTACAAGTAAGTCGGATCCGGAAAAACTATCATGTTTACAAAAGAAATAAGACTACATGTTGCGTGGCTCCTATCCAAGGAAGGAGTCCTCGCTCTTTCGAACCCCTCAAGCTAACCAGCGAGTACAACAACTAGCGACAGACTGGTTTGTGGTAATCACGGTCACTCAACTCCGGAAACTCCACGAGAGGCTATTCACGCTAAGTGACTACTTAGAGATACATGTTGTAACATCCCATATGGGCAACTGTTCAACAACCTATCTTTTCAACCATTCGGGATTGAAATTAGCCACCTTAAGCCCTTTGTCATCACTTGGGCCTAAAAGTGGAAGACCTTGTTATGTATCCTATAAACCACTCACTTTACTACTCACATCCAAATGTGGGATGGGGTACACATACTTTCCCACTCAAAGAAAGTGGCGTCTTCTTCGCAAGCGTAACATCAAAGTTCCTTGGACCTCCTCCGTAGGTGTCGGGCAGTCCATCCCAACACGGTCCCGAGTCAGCTCTAATACCATTTGTAATACCTCATATTGGAAACTGTTCAAAAAACTAGCTCTTAAAACATTCGGGCTTGAAACCTAGCCACCTTAAGCCCCTTATCCTCACTTAGGCCTGAAATTGGAAGACCTTATTGTTTAGTCAACCCATATGTATCCTTATAAACCATTCACTTTACTACTCACATCCCAATATGGGAAGGAGTATCACACACATTGACACTGCTACCACCACTCTCCTACTGGATAAGCTTAAGCTTCTCATAACCAATAACTTGGAAACTTATTTTGGGACCCATAAAACAGCATGGACGAAGATGATGTTGGCATTGTTGTGCAAAATATATAAATATACTTTGCTAACTATAGGTAGTGAACCTAGTCATTGTAGTCCAACTAGGTTGTTTCCATAGGGATGTGAAAACTATCTAACTAATTACAATTATAGTAAATGTGCATAAATGTATACAAAAATGCATAAATGTAAATGTAAAATGTTTCAACCACTTCAGATTTGAGGAACTCGTGTAGCATTTCCAAAAGTTCTTCATGCAACTTTGGAGCTTTTGTCGCAATTCTTCCCACATATCTCGGATAAGTGATTCTGTTTGCAAAGTCTTTGATGAGAATCTTCTCATCTACATCGTCGATCTCTGTCATATGCTTGTGGAAACGCTCGCTATACTCTTTTACCGTCTCTTCGGTTTTCTACTTAACATCCATTGATTCTATAGTTTCTTTCTTGACCTTCTTGCTAGCAGCGAAGTACTACTAAAATTCTTCTATTAATTGCTTGAAGCTCAATATAGACTGCGGTAGGCTTGTAGAAATCAATCTCAAAGCTCTTTTCGATAGAGTTCCTGGAAACAAAATGCAAAGCGCTAAAGAACCGATGCCTTTGAGTATTCATGAATTTTTTGAACATTCTGAGCTTGATCCCTTGTACCATCATATTTCTCGATCACCGGAGCTACAAAATGCAGAGGAAGTTTGCCTTTTTATTTTCTTGGAGGAAGGATAGAGATTCATATATATGGCATCTTCTTCATCATCCTCCATAGATGATCCTCATGAGATATCCAAGGTTGTCTTTGGCTCTTCGAGGAATCCTTTCCTTTTAAAATTTTGATTGTTTCAGCCATCTCTTCGAGCCTTTTCTGGTGATCCTTGTTAATCTGCATTAATTCTTGTTGAAGATGTTTGTTTCTCTCAGCAATTCACTCATTGACCGGTGTGGCTAATTTTCCTAACATTTCTTCCAAACCTTCTTTTAAGATTGCTTCTTTCGAGGTCATTCTTTATTCATCGGCCCTTTGTTCTACATATTTCCATGTTCTTAGTGGCATTTTTGTTGTATCGATCCTTCTTGTACGTATTCCTTACAAAAGATAAAGTTTCCTTTTCCTTTTTGAAAAGTTTCTTCATTACCAATGGTATTATGGTTGCTAATTAAGTTGTTCGATTCCTACAGACGGCATCAAAATGTAATGGACTTTCCCATTAAACGTCTTTGTACAATTGTTAGCCTATCTTTCCTCATCATATCTGACTCATAGGGATAGGTCCTTTCCCTGCGTGATGAATGTTGAGTTCTTGGAAAAAATATAGTAAGAGAGAGAGAATAATATTATTCTTATTTATGAAATTAATATTGTGTAACCTTTTATTATGTGGGGCAACCCCCTATTTTATTGACTTATTAAAATGTATTTCTTATAGGGCAGGTTGTGACCATGCCAGTCTATCTCTTTTGGAGATAAAACACTTAACTTATCCTTATTGTCCTTCTAAGTATGACTACTTTACTATTACAAGAGTCTTCGGGGAAAATTACTAAGAGTTCTCCGGGGAAAATTGTTAGGTGTTGCCCGAGGATGACTTTTGGACATTGCCTGCCTGGGGATGGCTTTTGGGTGTTGTCCAGGATGGCCTATGGGTGCACCGGGATAGCCTTTGAGTGTCGCCCAGGGAATAGCCTATGGGTGTTGCCCGGGATAGCCTCTAGGTGTCGCCCGGGAATATTCTCTGGATGTCGACCGGGGATAGCCTCTGAGTGTCGCCCAGGGATAGTTTCTTGTCAGTCCCAGTTCTTTTACTGGGTTGCTACCCATACACAGGGTTGAGTTATTCGGTTTACCCGAATAACCAAATTGTTTTTTGTATGTTATACCATGCAATTTATAATTCAATTTTAACCCACCTTAAAATAATTTGATTCTTCCGTTCTTTTTATAATTCAATGCTAATTGAAAACCAAAATAATAAAAATTTGGCTTTCGGTTATCTATCGTGACATTAAAAAAATTTGATTGTTCGGTTTTCAATTATTTCTATTCTTAGACTGAATTTTGGTTGTTTGGTTATAACCAAACAAAGTTTGGTTTTGGGTTAGAACCGAATAGCCAAATACTAACCCCTACGGGGTGGGCAAGCCGGTCAACCTGTCTTCTTCCTTATAAATAGCAGTCAAATTCTCATTTATTAAATAGATAATAATACTTACTCTCGCTTCTCATCTTTATTCTCCGAAATCTACTAAAAACCTTTATCAACTCCCCGTAAATTAGATCATTCAAGATGGACCCACATAAACCCTTTTGTTTTACTTACTATTGTTAATTGCAACGCTTAAACCACCAATCACCATACTACAAAGAAGTTAACCCAATACCAGTCCACGAATTAAACAATAATTCATAGATTACCCTCTAACAATAACATTTTATGAGACTGAGTTCCCTTTCTCTCTTCTCCCACCCACAACACCCCTAGACCATCAATTGCACACATATAATTTTCTAATTCAAAATCTTCTAACCACCTAAAATACCATTCAACATGAACACATTTCCTTTTTTCACCTCTTTCTCCTACTCATATCTCACCCGCTACTGTCAGCCTATTCCATCCTCCTCCAATGATATTTTCCCACCTACCTCCTCTGAAACTCAACCTCAAATTCAAATTCATTCAGACCCACAAACTGCCACCACACACCAGCCACACATCCACTCTCAACCTTTATATCACTACTAGAAAACACTATTTTAGCTACGGATAGTCCTGTCACTAATCCGTCGCTAAAGTAGATTAGTGATGGATTAGTAACGGAACTGCACCGTCGCTAATCCGGATTTGCGAGGAATGACAAAATCCGTCGCCAATTAGCGACGGATTAGCGATGAAGTTTTCTGTCACAAAAATTATATTAGCGACAGAATTGAGACGGAACTGTGTGGGCAATACTAACCCTTACTGGGTGGGCAAGCCGGTCAACCTGTCTTCTTCCCTATAAATAGTAGTCAATTTCTCATTTATTACATAGACAATAATACTTACTCTCTCTTCTCATTTGTATTCTCCCAAATCTACTAAAAACCTTTGTCAACTCCCTGTAAACTAGATCATTCAAGATCAAACTACGTAAACCCTTGTGTCTTATTTTACTACTGTTAATTGTAATGCTTAAACAACCAAACACCATACTACAAAGAAGTTAACCCAAAACCAGCCCACAGATTACACTATAATTCATAGATTACCCTCTAACAATAACATTTTATGAGATTGGGTTCCATTTCTCTCTTCTCCCTCCCACAACACCCCTAGACCATCAATTGCACACATATAATTTCCTAATCCCAAATATTTTAACCATCTCAAATATCATTCAACATGAACACAGTTCCTCTTTTCACCTCTTTCTCTTACTCATATCTCACCCGCTATTGTCAGCGTATTTCGTCCTCCTCCAATGATATTTTCCCACCTCCCTCCTCTGAAACTCAACCTCAAATTCAAATTCATTCTGACCCACAAACTGCCACCACACATCCACTCTCAACATTCACATCACTACTAGAAAACAATGTTTTAGCTAGGGACAGTTTTGTCGCTAATCAATCGCTAAAGTAGGTTAGCGACGGATTAGCAACGGAACTGCACCGTCGCTAAAACGGTCATCGCTAATCCGGATTTGCCAGGAATGACAAAAACCGTCACCAATTAGTGACTGACTTTTCTGTCACAAAAAATTGTATTAGGGATGGAATTGAGACGGAAATTGTCCGTCGCTAATTAGCAATGGAAATTGTTTGTCGCTAATTAGCGACAAAATTTTGGATTTCGCATACCACAGTTTAGCGACGAAAATTCCGTTGTAATTTGTTGTTTTTTATTAAAAAATTGTTTTCATTTGTTTTCACCTATAATGAATTCCACCTATAGCAATAATCACCTGTAATATAGATTTTTATCCTCATGTAGTATTCTAAATTAAGATCTGCTCACAACAATTAAAATAAAACGTATCGTTTCAATGTCACATAACCATAGTAATCTATCTATCTATCTACGTCCGTGGTCCCAACCATGACCATCCCCCAGACGATACCCCAACTGATCACCTGTACCGCTTTAATTACCTGAGCCACCACCTGCACCTCCCCACGGACCCCATCCCGACAGACTAGGAGTCTGAGATGGAAACATTTGAGAGATATGCTCTCATATCATAGCTTGCATCTCCTCCTGACGCAGCTCCTGATGGATGCTCTCCCTCTTAGTTTCGCGGAGAACATTCCACTCTTCAGCATGAATCTAATCTCTGTATGTGTCACCCAACTTCTCAAGTACATTTCGCTCAATGTTTGACTGCATCGACTCAATCATACTCTGATCACAGCCAGTAGCACAAGAGTTGGTGCCAACGCTGTGAAATGAGTTAAGGAAATAGTCAGGTGCTAACTCTCTCCCACACCATAGACCCTCTGTTTTTGTGATTTTCCTTTTTCAACCTTGTAGAATATTTGGTTAGGGTCAGCGGGTGTCCCTTGGGCTGATGGATCATCTGGAGTCCCTGCCTCTTGAGTTAAGGCTTCAATAAGATGCTCATATTCATACTATGTAATGAAAAAACAAAGATAAATATAACTTAAATGTAAAATAAACACTTATATAGAATGGAGGTATAAAAACACTTACAACAATGTCCTCCACCTTTGCACAAAATGGCACACTATTACCATGCTCATCCTTGCTCGAATGGGTGTGGATAAACAGCGTGTACGCATCAGTCTCCACACCTGTTTTCTCAGTGTAAAAGCAAAGTGCTTATTAAGTTATAAAATAAAATTCTATGAAAAATTTGACATACCCTCCACTATTTTTTAACATTTTGCCCACATTTTTAACAGATCCAGATATCACAGGCAGAAATCAGTAAAAATTTACAGTCCACAAACACATTCACACCCATAATCATACCCGTAGTCACACCCATATATTTCCTAAGTATATGTTTAAGTAAATTTTAAACAACACTATCAAAGAAACTTACCAAGACCTTCTTATGCCCCTTCATGGAGCGTGATCCGCAGGCATGTGTGGAGATACCGCCACTAGGTGTGTTCTCACTTCATCAATTTTTGGAGTTAATTTGGCCTTTTGCTTTGTACTCGTTAGTCTGCCATTGTCTCTGCCACTCCTCTCATATGTCATCTCTCACTTTCCTGTTTGCTCTCCCTGATTTCATCTTGTACAATGAGTCATAACACCTCTGTCTACCCTTATCACAAAAATCTTATACACTCGTGTCTCAAATCAAGGATCCCAATGAAAGCGCTTATGCATATATTAAAAAAGTGGTTTAAGTGCAAAAAACAAAACTAGAATCATACACAAATTGGTTAAATATTAAGAGTTACATACCTTGAACTCCTCAAAATAAAACGATGGCCATCTGGACCCAGTGCCTCCAGGTATAGCCATGGGCAAACCATATCATCTCAAAACAGGGGAGTAGTGAACAAGCAACTACTAGGCTCCAAATCCCTATAAATGTCACATAATTAATAATGCTCGGTAAACAAACTTTATTGAAACAATATGAAGTTGTATAATCGTAAATGTGTACTTACTTGTCGTTGATGGTGTTGAAGGTGCGACGGTCAACACCGCTAGCAGCTTGCGACGAGTTTGAGCTACTTAGTGTATCCGCAAGTGAAGGTAAACCTGTATCGGTCGATGTGTCAGCCAGTGTGTCATCAATCGGTGTGTCAGCAGGTGTGTCGGTAGGTGGAGAGTAGTGCTGAACAACAGGCTGAGAAGCAGGGACTAAAGTGGACCCCAGATGAGCATGGGGATGGGTATCAAAGTACGGGGTCCCATCGGTGCTCGTCCTAAGACAGTGTGAGAACGAGTAAGTCGTGGAGCCCCTGACTGAGACCCCTCGCTTGATCCTACATCATCTGCAGCTTGATGAGAATCTCTCGATGTAGATGATGAACTATCCCTACCAAGCTTTCTAGCGAATAACCACCCAGATTTAAAGAAGCCTCTACCATCTGTCATCACTGTGAAGAGCCAATACAAACTTATGATAAAGAGCTAGATGAAGTCATAGGTAGACTCATTGTTTGTTACTTTTTACTGAGAGAAGAAAATTACCAACATTTTCATAGTGACCTGATATGTACGTACTCTCATTATTAGAACATCGATCGATCTACACTAGACATCTTTTTATGCATGGGTGTCTACATAGAAAAAATAAATGTGACAAGAGAGATAATTAATGCCAGTTTTTAATTAAGAATATTTAACTAGTATAATAAAATTAAAGTTAATATAAGAGGAATAAATAAAATAAGTATTAGTTTGTACGTACTCTCATTTAATTGCCTGCAGCTAGGTAACTCAATTTCACTTTCTAAAATTGATATTAGTCTTTACAGTTTATAGATTGTTGTATATATGACTCGTGCATGCTGGATAAAATAAAAGTAGTACATAGAAGAACAAGAATAATAAACTTAGCTAAAATACTTTGAAGAGTAGTTATAATAAAGTATTAATTACTAGAACTAATTAACCAAATAAACTAGCTGGTTATTACTCTACTAATTATATACAAATCTATGATGATAAAGTGTGTATACTCGTTACTGCAATGGCTAAATCTAAACTCTCTAACTTCAATGAACAATCTGAAAAGAATGAAGGCTCATTACTGCAATAGGGGCACCCAAGTTCCGGCTGACTTTAAACATAGAAGGTAAACAAATCATCAGTAAGCTTATTATTTAAAGTTGGCTCAGTACACTCTCACGTCAAGATAAAAGTTTTCAAATTACAGATAAAACAATAGGACATATTAGTTATTACATAATGTCTACATTTGTACGTGGAAACAACAATAGCAGGCACTTCCATCGCAAATGAATATCAGAGATGGTCAAGACAAAAACTGCCTAAATCCGAGCAAAGCTTCTTAATGCAATGAAAAGCTTCTATGTTTGCTGTTATTCGAGGAACAAAGTATTAGAATATGTTTTGGAAAGATTAGAAGCTCAATCACCATTCTGATTAACTTTAGATGATGGAAGTTGAGATATTATGCCATTTGTTCTGATTTCAAGTTGATTGTGTTGTGTGGTACCTTTGAGATACACTATAAATGAACTGATTGTTTCCATGACAGGTAAACAAAGGCGTATTCAATTTGTTAAGGGCCCGAATGACATCAATGGAATGATCGACTGTGCAAAGGTTGTTGATTTCGCATTGCTTCTAATAGATGGAAGCTATAGATTTGAGATGATGGGTTGTTGTTCTGTTTATTTACCATAGAGTTGTGTATCTAATTTCTTGTATAGTTTGAAAAATTCTGGTCAATGTAGCTGTTGCAAATAGTTACCCATTTCAATGGTACTGAAATAAGACTAATGGCTTGTTTTACAACATTGAACTAAGACTAACTTTACTTATTTTTGGTGAGACTCTCTTCTTCATAGTTCATCTGCATTGCATTTAGAAGTTTTTCATTGTTTGTTCTTTCATTTCCCTCTGGATGCAACTGCACCGTTTTCTGCGTTTTTTTTCCCGATTAAAGCTTAACGTGTACGCCTGTGAAATGCACCTTACAATATGTTTGTTGCTATTCGAGGAACAAAGTGATTATAAACAACCCTTATGCATAAAATACTTTTTCTTTAATGATGAGAACATCAGCAGAGATCTGAATTTTGCAGATAAAACATGAATACATATTATATATGTGTGTGTTGTTGCATTGAACTTCCAACGTCTGAAAGAACAATGTGTGTTGTGTGCCTCTATACATAATTCACTCACGGTAATTATAAATGGCAAACAAGAAATATACATATTAAACCTCTGTTTTGAAATCACTGTACTTATGCAACTCTAACTGGCAACAATGAACATACATGTGCCTTCACTCATGATAATTGTGTAACCAAACATGTGAAAAATTTGAAATAACTCACGGTAATTATAAATGTAACGACCCCAAAACCGGCTTAGGAGTTAGGGCCGTTACACGCTGCAAGTCTATTACCTAACGTCACAAGGCTCTAACACAAAACGAATTCGAAAACCAAATAACAGTGCTTACATAAATACTTAAATGGGCTTACAATATCCAAACCGAATATAAACCGAATACAGTGAAAGGCCCATAGGCTACATAAAACCAAAGGCGTCCATGCGCTAGTCAAAACAAAGTCTAATCAACTGGATTAGCATAACTCGAGACTCCAAAGAGAGAAGACAGAAGTCTCCAAGCTCAATCTGCATAGTGAATAAAGGGGTGAGCTCAATAGCCCAGTAAGTAGAAGACTTCCTCAAGGAAGCCACTAAAAATAGAAGCAGAAGTTTACATAAACAGAGGAAAACATATGCCATTTGTAAATAGACTCAACAGAATCAAAGCGGATCAGAAACCAGAATAGAACAACACATCAAAACCACAGTCGGACTTCCGGAATCAGAAACATATGGTGGGACACTAAAAACCCGCTAACATAACAGAAGGACTCACATAACATCCTATGGATCCGAAGATCCCACACCAGAAGCCGTAGAGACAGCTAACAGACCCGTCGGTCATAAATGTCCTAAGGGATACCCTAAGGAACAGAAATAGAAGGAAATCCTGCGCAGCAAGCTATGGGACAGCCCGACCCGACTATCCAAGGCTCGGAAGCTAAGTGACTAGGTCCCAAAATGATTTAGCCAAAACATCATATCAAAAGTGCTTAAACAAGCATAATTCATGCATAAATATCTTATTCACTCTTAGAGGATTGATACCCCACAAACAGAAGTCAAAACGGAGCTCAAACGAGTAAGATAGGCAAAACAGAAGCTGTGTCCGGACATGCGTCCGACCTTGCATGTCTGGACACTGTACGAGGCGGAAATCATAACTTGTCCGGACACATGTCAAAATTGAAAACTAAAGATGTCCGGACTTGTGTCCGAATTTACATAGCCCGGACATAAGTCGAAGCAAAAACCAGAAAGTCCTCGCGTGCTGTCCGGACGCTCAAAAATTCAAAAAACGGAGCGGCGCCAGACGACACGTCCGTACGTCGCAAAACTGGCAAATCGTAAAATGCAACGGAGACGCAGAAAACATCAAACCAATCCCAAATTCACACCAGTTCCACAGAAATGCAAATCAGTACCCTCGAGGGTTTAGCCATTTGATCAACAACGCAAAACCGAAAGCAATTCACATAACACCACATAGATTCCCAATAAAAACGCAATAAAAAAACCAGTCCCCGAGGGTGAGCAAACAACCCCAATTCCATCCCCCACTTACTTGAATTCATAGAGGGAATCAGTCCAAATGATGCCAGTAACCAGATGAACGAAACGCAGTAGAGGAGGAGCACAATGCACCACTGAATTGCACAAAACATCCCCAAAAAATTAGAAAACCGCAGGACCCAAAACAGCAACAAAAACTACCGAATTCACCAACGGACCTACCTGACTGTAGAGGAGAACAAACTGGACAGCAGCAGGAAGGAAACGATCAAACGCACAACAGCAGGGCACCAGAATTTCAGACAAGCAGCAAGGAAAAGAGGGAAGGAGAGTGCACAAACTGTCGGGAATAAGAGCGGTGTTGAAACTGACATTGAGACTAACGTGGTTTCCAATTAGAGGAATCAGCCTAAATAAAATAAAGTGCTTACCAATAATAAGAGGAAAAAGACCTCCTTTACCCTCTCTTTCAATTAAATGCCTCGGATGACCTAAAATGCTAAGAAGTTCATATTACCAGATGACAACAAAAGACGTTAGAAAATCTGCAACAAAAATTCGGATTATTACATCACTCCCCCCTTAAAAGGAATTTCATCCTCGAAATTCAACATACCTCACTACTCAAAGAGGGAAGGGAACTTGGCACACGATTCCTCCTCGAGTTCCCACGTCGCCTCACGCTCGAACTGATCAGACCACTAAACCTTTACCATAGGCAGTGTCTTGCTACGAAGCTGACGGACATCACGAGCCAAAATGCGAACCAGAGCTGCCTCATAAGTGAAATCATCCCGGAGTCGAAGCTGACCATAATCAATCACATGGCTGGGGTCATGAAGATACTTCCTGAGCATCGACACATGGAACACATCGTAAACACCTGCCAAAGCTGGTGGCAACACCAACTTATAAGCCACTGATCCAACCCTTTGAAGCACCTCGAAAGGACCCAAAAATCGAGGACTCAGCTTGCCCCTCTTACCAAATCGGACAACGCCCCGAACTGGAGAAATTTTCAGATACACGTGATCCCCAACCTGAAACTCAAGCGGACGATGCCTCTGATCTGCATAGCTCTTCTGTCGGTTCTGAGCAACCAACAGAC